>AP028428.1:1454679-1509679 GCA_036509395.1 Antheraea yamamai
ATCAATTATATTGATTGTGTGATTTAGATATGAATAAAACATTATTTTTTATTAATGCATTTTAGAAAGAATATTTTATTAGGTTTTCTTTATGTTTCTTCTTCGACTATTTAGGTTTTACTATCCGTGCTTAGAGAATTGTCTTAACTAAGAATCGACATATTGGATTACATCGTAGTCACATTTGGAATCAATATACTCAATTGAATTGTCCATTCGTAACCAATCAAATCATGACGACTTAGGGGACACTCTTCAAATGACCCGATTCAATGGATCGCGTGACATTTATCTACTGATATTCTGTATCTAAATTAGGATATTCTTTGGAAACCATATAACGTCGTAGTGGTCTAGTGGTTTCACCTTTGGAATATTATTCTGATATTCGCAGGTTCGAACACGGACATATATCAAATAATAGCAATTTGTGCACATTTTTACTCATTTAAATTGGTAACACTATCGGCTGACGGTGAAGGAAAACATAATGAGTAAACCTGAGCCTGGAAAATGTTCTTTTAGTACTGCTGTATGTGTGAAACATATAATTGTGGACGTCGTGAGCTGTCGTAGTGATTATGCCCATACCTTACTTCGGGATGAGGACTATGACTCCGCAGTGGATCTCTTACAGTATGATGATGAATATAAAAGATTCATTGTATATACATAAACAAGGAATTCATGCTAAAAGACAAATTAACTGTGTTCGCAGCAAATTTGGTGCACAGCCCCGTGTCTACGATGTATAAAGATATACTTCGCGTCTTTAAGGGGCACAATGCAAGCTTGCGCAGGCGCTGTTATAGTTCCGTTTGCTGAAGCGATTGGTCACCTCTGCCGACATATTCGGATCAATCTACGCCGTGATGCCCCTGAAGACCGCGACCCCCTTGTAATCTAAAGAGACTAATCTATTATTTATTGTTGTAAATATACGCCATTTACTCCATGAAATAGGGTAAAAATAGAATTCGTTATATTATGATAAAAATACTTTAATATGTTTCTTTTTTCTACTTATCTAGTTTTTTATTTATTATATATTTGGCAACCAATCTTCTAGTAGATTATTACTACTATTGTCGAGTAGCTAATGTTAATAATATTACAAGTTTCTTGCGATCATTTCACTGAACTAATGAGATGGTGGCCGTCTTGCTAGAACTTTCCAGGGAGTTTTTATGGCAACTCAGAATACATGCTCCGTGACATTATTTCCCATACACTTCACTTGTGCACAATAACCATACTATATTAGATACGTAACACAAGATTATGAATAAAATATAAAATCCACTACATGACGTTCCAAGATCCCGCCAAAAACTCCTTCAAGTCTTAGTAATTATCCGACTTTTTTTTAACTTTATTTTTGGCAACCAATTTTTTAGATTATTACTGCCATTGTCGTGTAGTTAATAGTATTAAAAGTTCTTCTTCTATTTTAGTTTTGGCAACCAGTCTTCTAGTAGACTATTACTGACATTGTCATGTGAGTATCGATATTACAAGTTTCTTGACAGAAATTCAATGAACTAACAAGATGGCGGCCATCTTATTAGAACGTTCCTGGGAGTTTTTGTGGCAAGTCAGAATCCATGCTTCGTGGTATTATTTCCGATCCACTTCACTTGAGCACAATAACCAAACTATATTACGTAAAGCACCACCAACATTACACAATATAGAGCCAAATAACATAAGATTATAGATAAAATATAAAGACCACTACATGGCATTCCAAGATTCCGCCAAAAACTAATTTTCCGACTTTAAAAATATTTTAACTGTAAAAGTTTGGTTACGTTGTGTGTTCCATTTTACGCAAGACTATATCACAATTTAATAAATCATTATAATATAAACTTATTAAAGTAATGAGAAGTACCTAATAGAGTGTAAAAGATATAGAGTATAAAATAATATACAATAAAACTTATTAAATGATGCGGTAAAGCATAAAAATAGATTATAATGAGTGCCTTTGTATCAGTTTTGTGTGTTAACGATAAGATATAGAATAATGGAGTAATTATGTTTATAAACAGTCATTTGTGTAGTTTTGTAAATTACTTATGTCTATATTTGCATTATAATTATGTACTTCAGGAAAATGATGTACTTCTAATATGATAGACATAAATTCAGTTATTAATTGGAATGTTAGGGATATATATTTTGTATTTAGGTAAATTTATTGAACCAAATTTTATTTATACTTTAACATCCCATCTTATTATTACTGTTTGTAATTTACATTTGAAGTAAATATAACTAGATAGACTAATATTAAGTACGTATTGTATGGTATCCTTTTAGTAAAGTACCCATATAACATTTTAAGTGAGTGTGTAATAACTTAAACATATTTACACTTGGTAACATAAACACGTATATTATGTTTTTAATTATGTTAAGTCTTAATTCAGCAAATAAATCATTAAAATATTATATTTTTATAATTTAATACCACTTTTACTACGCATCATTCTTTTAAAATAATTATTATGATTTGTAGCTGAATGGCTGTATGAACTACTGACCTTTGCTATTAACAAAATTTAAGATTATATAATTTCTAGAAACAGTGACCGACTAAGTCTATTGTAAATTGAAATTGGATTACAATTCTGTATGACTAAATATGAACGATATTACGTCGAAAGCACCATCTACGTCTGCGACGGGACAAACAACAAATAATTCGACAACCACCGAATTGAAAGCGGGAGACAATCATTTCATAGTATCAGAATGTCGGCGGTAACTAATGACTTTATTTAATTTAAATACAATTTTTTTTTTTAAGTTACACTATGGAGGGAAATTAAGAGAATTTGTAAAAGTTTCCATAAACATCCATAAATCCATTCCATAAAATCTAGAAGAATACACACGAAAACAATTTTTTCTTTAGCTATCTGTTTAATATCACAAATCGATATCAAATTATTGCAGATACTAATTTAAATATACACCAAATCTGACTTTTATCTGACTAAGGAAGGTAACGTTTTTGTAGTGTACCTATGTCTATTTTAGCATGCTGTGTAGACTTCATGAATTTAATATATGAGATGTCTTAGGATCCAAATATTGTATTAGATATATTTTATTTAAGTGCTTCTATTGTTTGTGAATCAAAAGAGATAAAATTGTAACTTGCGCTTTTTTTTTTATTTTTCTTGTTAATATTTTGCTTATAGTATTAGCCTTATAGTTAAATAAAATGGAGAAAATTATAATTTCAATTAAATTTTCACAATTAATCAAAGATCTACCTCCGAAAGAGTCCCCCAAAGTTACACAAAATATTCTTATGGGGACTACGAAAATAATAGTTGTTTCATAATTTTACTATAGGAACATGAATACTACAACGAATAAGGTTACAAACGCTCAACAAGAGTCCACTGAAGAATCAGACTCTGAGGAGGTAAGCAGTTACGTATTACGGCAACGCTAGCTTTGACGTCCATAAGCGCCTTTTCAGGACCTAAATTTAATAATATATATTTTTTTATATATTATATACTAGATTTCGTACTTCGTTCGTTCAACTTGTCTAATTACATTCCAAGAACTTCGACAGCTATATTCTATAATACACACAAAGATGTCTGCCACGAACTTTAGTCCGCGTGTAACATTTTGATCGCTCTGAATATAGCTGTAAGTTCGGCCTTGCGCATAGTACAGTCAAGATGTTAATACACAACCAATTCAAAATATTATTATGCGAATTTATAATTGTCATTTATCATTCTTTCAATTGTCTGGATATCATACGTGCAATATAGTACGCTTCTAATTAATTATGATTCAAGTAGATATTTACCTATTATATTAAGTAATAGCGATGTGACCCACCACATTGCTAGTTTCGGAAGATTTTGTATGCGAAATGAGTCCAATTGTGTCGTCTTATTTGACAGTTAATTTACGAAAACCTATTGATTTGAATTAAGCTGACTTATACATAGATACGAGATACACATACATATAAATTAATTGCAAAGTATTGGATATTGAAATGAACAATATAAAATAAATTATTTCTGGAGTAATAAAATAAAAGTAAAAAGTAGAAATGAACAATTGTTGCTGAATAATCAAGTAATAGAGAAATCTAGAACAATAACAAATCTCCATATAAGTAATCAGTTATAATTAGCTCCAGATAACATTTTATCACTACCTGCTTGGTGAATTTTGGTTGATCGCGTATTTTAATTGAGTGATCCACTCTATACAGTATTTGTTTCTATTTGTAGGGTACATATATCTTGTAGCATGTATACTGTATTATGTTTCTTTGTTGGTATAATTAAGGATGTGCATCACTTGATGATGGAGTGCCAAGAAACGCATCAAAAGAGAGTCGTTGAAGAGTAGTATGAAAAGTAGTTGCCAGAACATAGATATTTGTCGCAACATCTTAGCTGCACCCTGTTCGGATGAAGCTAAGATGCTGTATGACCTGGTAATGATACCTCATCAACGACTCTCATGATAGAGCTAGAAGGATTGAGGATCAATGGGACTGATATGTTCGGTGGAATACATAGCCCTAAATTAATATTAAAAAAAAACAAATAATTCGCAAAACCATACAAAAAATACTACAGGTTTATGATATAATAAAAAAATGTGTATAGAAATTACTGGTGGTATACTGTCGGGGTGGTAAACTCGGAGCGGCGTTCTACACACTGCAGACGGGAGAGGTGAGTTATATTTGGTACAGAATTACCTTCGTATATTTTTATTTCCTTCAATAATGATCATAGAAAAGTATACAGAACCTATTATTCTAGAATATATACAAAAAAATGCAGTTTTAATTGGTGGGGTGGATTACGATACGACAAAGCTACTGTCTCAGTTACATATGTATGGAATTATTGAGACAATTGGACTTTTTTTTATTAAACTGGTACAGTAAAATGACTGCACGGTACCCAATGGAAAGTACAGTACACTTCATAAATAACGGCGACTGTCTGTGTTAAATAACAACGGCAGTTGTCGTTATCATGCCAACCTGCAGAAGTGCCTCTTCACGGCTTGTTTGAAGGACCTCATATCGTAAGAGGAAGGGAACACACTGGCTGAGAGGCAATTCCATATCTTCATAGTACGACAAGAATAATCGTACTACTATGGCCTTCCAATTATTGTTGAATAACAAAACAGATAAACAAGGAGAACAAACTGATAAAGCTCTTGTCCGACTCTATTGAAACAGTGCAAACTCTTCATAGTGACTGGCTTTAGTGGAGTAGTCCAGCAACGAAATAACTTATGCCATATCAACAGCTTCCAATAGATACTTATGTTTCTATACACATCACTGTTCGATCACTGTCCTTACCATTTTTTATGGTAGTATGGCATAGTGACAATGCCTAATGCCAAGCACAAACAGCCCAAAACTACGGCGACCACTGAACACTAAGCAAACGTAGGCAAAATGTGACAAAACAAAAAGTTTAGTTATTTTGTTTGTTGTCAAAAAAAACTTCTTACAAATTTTGCTACTTCCACTTCCATTAGTTGTTCATATTAGAAGAGATAGTAGACCGACCTCCAGAATTCCCAATGTTCGCGAGCCTGTTTCGTCAGGTGGAACCCTTCGTGATATTATTGGATGGGAGAAATCAGGGTTCCTTCGTCCAGGTGGTTAAGAAGACCGTATTTGATAACGATGCCAGTGATGAAGGACATTGCAAACTGCATTTTATTTCTGCCAGAGAGTACAGTAAGTGATTTAAATGTTGACACACAACGGATTTTTGTTATGTGAAATATTTTTTGCGTGTTTAAAATTCACACTGCCAATAAAGTTACACTAGTATATTTATTTTTTAGCGTTGCCAATAGGTTTTTGTAATTGTCAAGTAATTTTGTAATTTTCATTTTGGCATGTTTTGTTAAATAAACGTGAGTACTTTTCTTGGTTTTAAAAAATCATTGTGCAATGCGTATACCCGTATTTTTTTTAGCTAGCAATTATGATGTGATCTAAAATGGTAAACACACTAACTTTAGAGGGACTGACTATCAAGTGCAGCTGCTGTGATACACCAACAAGTGCTTCAAAAGAAGTTTTCAACTTGGAGGTTATAACTGGTCAGGTGCACTTAGAACAAGTCCTTCCACCATGCTATAGTTTCATGACGATTTTTTCCTACACCGGGAGCTCCAACTCAATTGCAATGATTCGGAGATCCGAACAAGTATCCGAACACGTTATCAGTTAAGCCATCATCGCTTCAAAAGCATAAGAATATTTTTCTTCATGAGAAAACACATAGGTGTACCAATTTACGTGATTATTGAATTTACACGTTATATCGACATTCATTTTTATATATAGATATTACAAAATATAGAGTCAAATAACACAAGATTATGAATAAAATATAAAAACATTACAAGATCTCAAAACTCCTGTCATTATTCATTAAGAATACACTTCATAAAGTAGTTCAGAACAGTAAAAAGTTTTTCAAAACCTAGGTTTCGAAGCCTGCAAACGTCGTATCCATTGTCTAGCCCTTCCAAACGAACCTTCGAAATGCACAGACGATGAACGGGTTCTGTTCCTTCGCACTGTAATAGATTTTAATCAGACGCAAAGTGTGCACGCTCTCGGAGCTCTACTAAGATACTTGGACCTGCATTGGTCTACCCTGAGCATGGATCTGCAGAAGAAACCACAGTTTTTGAGCTTGAGAATTACTTCTTTGTAAGTTTTTGTACAAGTAATTTCCTTTACGCCTGACAAACTTACACCATATTTTCTCTTCTCTTTGAAAAGGCACGATTTACGAATTAGCACAATCAATCAATCAAAAATACTTTATTCAGTTTAGGCCCTAATAAGGCACTTATGAACGTCAAATACTACCACCGGAAAACAACCCAGTCATCGAGAAGAACCGGCAAGAAACCCGATCGGGTACATTTTTTTAACATATATTTCCAATACATCATACAATGCTTTTAGTGGATGCACAGAGAGGAGTCAATTCCAGACATCACTATCATTCACATACTGATCCACTCTATAATATCCTTTTGAAATTAAAACCCGTTTGACGTGGCGCTTAAATTTACAGTCCGGCATATCGGTAACATGCTTTGAGACTTTATTGTAGAACCTAACACTATTACCTAAAAAACTATTACTGGTTTTGCTAAGTCTGAAACATGGGACCACCAGTTTATCACAGTTTCTAGTATTTAGATTATGCCGGTCTTTTACTAAATTCAGATTTTCAAAGTTTTTACGGACATACATTAAATTATCAAAATTATTGGAGGGCAGAGTTAAGATACCGAATTCCTGGAATTTCGTTTTTAATGATTATCCCATATTATATATTGCCCGAACTGCCCGTTTTTGTAATAAAAATATCGTGTCTACCTCAGCAGCCGTACCCCATAGCAGAATGCCATAAGACATTAAGCTATGGAAGTAAGCGAAGTAGACTAACCTAGCAGTGGCAATATCTGTAAGCTGGCGAATCTTACGTATTGCGAATGCAGTGGAACTTAATCTGCTCGCCAGTTTTTTAATGTGAGGGCCCCATTGTAATTTGGAATCTAGTGTAATTCCCAAGAATACAGCATTGTCAACTAACCCTACTAAATTCCCTTCGATCTTGATTCTACTATCAACCTGTCTAACAGCTATTGTTAATGTGCTGATGTTTTATTTTCATGTTGATAGTTCAATTAAAAGCCACAGAAGCATATTTATTAATCTTTTACAGAATTTCATTATAATTTTCTAATTACTTTATGGAAATTTTTAGAGATTTTAACAGGAATATGACCCATGCATATTGAATTAAAATTTTGTGGACAGTTAAAACAAATTTATTTCCTTCCCTTCAATTAGGAACGACATAGTAACACTAGATTGGGACAGTTATCGAGGTCTGCAGATATTCAGTACAGTGTCACACCCGAGCAACTTCAGAAGGGGTGTCCGGGGCACAGACAAGGAAGGTTTCAGTCTGTTTAAACTCTTCAATAAGTGCAGTTCGACTGTAGGCCATAGTAAGATGAGGTACTTGAGATTTGTTCTGGATCAGATCAATTACACATAACTTATATAGTAACCGAGTATAGCTGTCAGTTACCAACCGATTTCATAATTTGTAATCACACTTTTGGTTATGATAATGCTGTAAGATGTCGTGATCTACCACAAAGTATAATATAAGATTTTTTTAATATTTTATAGGTTTTAGCGTTTGACCACAATCTTATCTGATGTGAAATGACAATGTGCTCCAAGATGGTAAACACAGTAACCCTGGAGGAGACTGGCTCTCAACTGCAGCTGCCGGAATATACCAACAGGTGCTTGGCGGTGGTAGGTAGCGGGCGGCGGGATTGAAAAAGCCACCATGCTGGGGTTTCATTACAATGTTTTCCTTCATCGGAAGCTCGGACTCAGTTGCTAGGATTCGAAACTAGGTCCATCGACGCTGTGTCCGAACACGCTATTTACTAACCCATCATCCCTTTAATGAATGAGGCATAAACTAGCGATGATAAACTATGTCTCAAGTTGGACCAAATTATATAATACATAAATGCCATCTTTCTTGAAGATCGCTTGAGTAGTTTCGGAGTTCATCATGGACAAACATCATGACACTAGATTTTTATACATAAAGATATCTGTTATACTTGTATGCACCAACATTTTTTTGTGATATGTGGCTTAATAATTTTAAACTTATTCTGTAAGGTACCTAGATTAGTGGTTAGACAATAATGTAAAAATTACGTGGTCAGAGTGTTAATGCAACATCCTACAAGAGATTTGGAGATTCTCAAACGTCGTCAGGACGTGGTTCAGTTCTTCGTAAATCCGCAGAATGAACCAATTATGAGGAATATTTGCTCTTCTTTGAGGTTCATCAAAAATGTTAACGTAAGGCACCAATATTTTCATTTTTAAATATGCTTAAACGATTATCTACCTGTTTTGATCGTAACAATTTTTACAAAATTCAGTATTTTTAGTACCAGGTTTTCCGTTATTGCAATTGTAATTTGAGCAATTCGTCTCATAGCTTAAAAAATATTATCGAAAACTACTACCTCATGCAGAGGATTATTATCTTAAACACCGTTCATTTCTATTTTATAACAGTTCTAACCATGTATTTCTGCCGAGAACAATACATCTTTAAAAATATAATATATCTTCAGGAAAATTCAATAATAATTTAAGGTTGAAATTTTAAAAGAGTTGCACAGTTTTAATCCTATGCATAAGCATAAAATACACCACTATTAAATGTTATTATTCGTGTAATATTATTCCAATTTTCAGGGTATATTAACAAAAATCAAAGCATTATCAGGTAAACCATATCAGTGGAAATCTCTGTACAATGTAAGCACTTATTTAAACATCTTTCATTTCATTGAAATATAAAAATACGTATCGATTTGTCAATTTGCACCTTAGCTACTTCTAATAAATGATTTTGTAATATTTTAGACTCTCTCTTTCTTTTTTGGCAACCAATCTTCTATTAGATTATATATATCATTGTCGGTTATGATATTACAAGTTTCTTGTGATCATTTTAATGGACTAACAAGATGGTGGCCGTCTTTTTAGAAATTTCCAGGAAATTTTTGTGGCAAGTCGAAATCCATGCTGGTCCATGCTCATGGTATTATTTCCCATCCACTTCACTTGTGCATAATAAACTATATTACGTAAAACGCCACCAGTATTACAAAATATAGAGCTAAAGAACACATGATTTTGAATGAAATATAAAATCTTCTACATGTCATTCTAGATCCCGCTAAAAACTCCTTTATTTTTTTCATATTGTGAGTTTATTGATTTCATTCAAAGATTAAGTTGCTAAAAAAAAAGAGTCAATTAAGCTTAAAATTTGCAGACATTACATAACGCAGTGCTGATATGCAAAATTTGCGAAAATGCACGTAATTCTAGCGAATTTCTCAACGAGCTAGCCTCTTGTGATAACAACAAATCATATGAGGTAAGTATTTGCATTCTTTAAATTTCCATTTTACATAATACTAGTTGCCCACTTCGGTTTTGTCCGGGTACAGTGGTCCTACTAATATGGCGTCGTAAATGCTCAAGCGATTTCGATTCCCCCATCAATAAGGTATTATTCTTGAAAGTCAAAGAAGCTTCGAAGTTTCATCATACAAACAACGTTTCTGTTGTTACACACACTCTAAATATGTGGTGTGTCTTCTAAGAAGTTCATTAAAACGATATATTCTAATGATAAAGTAAGGATGACTCTAATTTACAATAAAACCAAAGTAGTATCGTTCAATAATAGAGTAACGAACCTGCGAGTAGTCAATGTAAACGGTTTCATAATTCTATGCGTTTAATAATAATTATGTAAAATAAAATAAGTTGTTGCTGTGGAAGCTACCTTACAAGCCATAATACATCCAGAACATTCTGCTAGACATTTTAAGATGTATAATTCCGTAGTACCTACTTCATTACATAGTATAAAACAAAGTCCACTACCGCGTCTGTCTGTCTGTCTGTTCGCGATAAACTCAAAAACTACTGAACTGATCTTTATGCGGTTTTCACCAGTGGATAAAGTGATTCACGAGGAACGTTTTGGTATATAATTTATCCAGGATTTTTTTTATAATAAGGGCGGGACAACGTCTGCCGGGCCCGCTAGTTATTTTATGTATCTGGTAAAGTTTAGTCAGGGTTAAGAATTTAAAACTACGAAAAATATTCTTACGACTTGATTATAATATTTACATAGATTTTTCTCTAATTTATATATCTGTAATGTTTATACATGGGTTTCCCAGAATATATTCTCCAAATGACGGTAATAACCGTACTACAATCCATTGCACATATGACATACACAAATGATACGTCTTTGTACTACCTACACAAATAATGAAAGTCCTTAACAAACTACAATTAGGGATTAGATAAAGTATATTTACCAGTTAACGATAGTTACATGTAAAATCTGCTTAGCCATTGGTATTTCGTTAATGATTATCTTTGGTATCTTTCACTCAGATGGCTATCTTCATGAACCGTATAATAGATTTCGATTTATCCAAGTCTGAAGGTAAATTCACAGTTAAAGCTGGAGTCGATTCTGAACTAGATATAAGTAAGTATTGATTTATTACTTCATTACACCAATTACCAATTTTCACTTATCGTATTATCTAACTACGCAATGGCCACGTGATTATGTTATGGACCACGTGATTATTCATGGCACTTTTTATACTACCCTAGAATATGAATAATAGCAAATTCAATCAATGTAACAATTTAAGTTTATTTGAACTTAATTTTAGAGAAATTAAATTTTCAATTTTAGGTAAGCTTCGAAATGTGAATTGTCAATAGTTAAATTGTAACATATAATCGCAGTTCCAACTTAGCCTAACCGTTCCAGCACACAATCAAAATCAGACTAATAAGATGAAACTAATATGATAAATAAAACAGTTTAAATAATTATTAATTCATTACATATCACGACTAGATTTATATTGCTCGGACAGTATAAATATTGCTCTAAATAATCAGGTGGTATGTGACATTTATTTGTCAAAGAAATCGGCCGGTGTTCTTACATTTGTTCATGAATGTACAAAAGTTAACAGAAAAGGCAAATCGTGATCTTAATACAGCGTTTTGAGAATTTTTTTGACTATTTACCCCGAAACCCCCCTCTCTCCCTCACGTGAGAATCTATACTAATATTATAAAGAGGTAAAGTTTGTGACGTTGTGAGTTTGTGAGTTTGTGACGTTGTGACGTTGTAAGGGGTAATCTCGGGAACTACTTGTCCGATTTGAATAATTCTTTCAGTGTTATATAGCTCATTCATCGAGAATGATTATAGGCTACATATCATCACGCTAAGGGCAATAGGAGCGGAGCACACTTGAAAAATGTTTCAAAATCGACATGTTTTTTTTTTGAGAGATTCTGCTGTGTGTCAGCGTTAGCCCAGAGAACTATTACTACGCGGATGAAGTCGCGGGCAGGGGCTATAATCTATATACTAATATTATAAAGAGGTAAAGTTTGTGAGTTTGTGACGTTGTAGGGGGTAATCTCAGGAACTACTAAACCGATTTTTAAAATTCTTTTACCAATAGAAAGCCACGTTATTTGTGAGTGATAGATAGCTCATTTATCGAGGAAGGCTATAGGTTATATATCATCACGCTAAGGACAATAGGAGCGGAGCTACAATGAAAAATGTTTTAAAATCGGGGCGTTTTTTTCCTTTTGAGAGCTTCCGCTGCGTCTTAGCCCAAAATAACTATTCCACGCGTGCGAAGTCGCGGGCAGAAGCTATTAACTAATTATATTATTTATAATCTATACTAATATTATAAAGAGGTAAAGTTTGTGAGGTTGTAGGGGATATCTGGGGAGTCGGAGAAAAATGGTCGAACAAAAACGTTTTTTACGAACGCTGCCTTAATTATGAGATATATATGATTGAGTTCTAGAGAAAAGTTGTAGCTTGATAAAGCCTATTACCGCCCAACGAAGTGGGTACGGGTCGGCTAGTTATAAAAGGTTTGATCCAAAGCTATGAACTCCTAACGTAAAATGGATGATCCCTTTATTGCTTCAAGCCAAGATTTAGGGGGAAAAATTATATAGGCATAATTTATACATAATTTATACATAGTTTTGTTAGAGGTGCATAGTAAGAAAATTAGTTGTGATGGAAATATCTTTTGACTGAATAAATATGTTAATATCTGTGTGTCAGATAGAATTAATAGGTGTTGGTAGAATTACATATTACCAATAATACATATTAGTACTATATACATAACGATTATAGCAGTTTGGAATAATTTATTACCTTGCTATCTTTTTTATATAAAATTGATTGTAAAGAAAAACAGACAATGGCTAGTTTGCATGGACTGATGTCTGAAAGTGCTAAAGTCGAACTCGATCGCCTGCCTCAGTTCATTGAAGAATGCATGATGGTATACATGCCTCATTTAGGGTATCTGCTCGCTGTCAAAGCTTGGGATGATCAGCTAACACCGAATCAGAAGGAACTGCCTGATATGAAGTTCATGGTGAGATTCATTCAGCGTTTATCAACAGTATTCTTTTTCTTCTATTTTATTTTTGGCAATCAGTCTTCTAGTAGATTATTACTGCCATTGTCAAGTGAGTACCGATACTACGAGTTTTACAAGATGGTGGCCATCTTATTAGAACTTTCCTGGGAGTTTCTGTGGCAAGTCAGATGAGTATCCTTATTCCGAAGTGCGGTTTGAATTGGAGATGGCAACGATTCTTTGTAAAAGAGAACGATTTTTAAATCGATTCGAATCGTAGTCTATGGAATAGTATCAAAAAGTCGATGGCTAGAGGTGGGATTATTCAAAAATTTGAACGAGCTTTTTTTTAAATCATTAATTATTGTATAGTTTTATTTTTATGTGCAAAATCACGATTTTATAGTGTCAGAGATCAATTCACTGGGTCGATTCGACGTTTAATATTGATTAAATAATCGATTTCTCGATGTATAAGAATCGATTATTCGATTTATCGATCTCGGATCTCTAATTTGAATTACATAAGCAAGGTTAACTAGATAAGCTGGGGTTTTAAGATCTGGTAATATCGATTCTCGCTTTCTGCTTGGTTCTTGGTATTGCGTAGAATTATTGTGTAAACATAAATCAAGCAATAGACGATTACAGTAAACTCTTCTTCTTCGGGGAAGATAGATTATCAGAAACATTCTGATGCTATCCTGTTTAGGAATTTAGGAAATGCGTTCGGAGATTAGAAAATGAAATAAAAACAAATTAAAATAGAATGAAATTACTCAGAAAAACATTGGTTATTATTGTCATTTAGATTATGCAAAGGTTTAAAGAACATAATGGTTTTTTATTAGCGAATTTTAATCAGAGGGCAATGCTTAAACATAAAAAAGTCGTTTCTTTATAAATATTTTGTCGCTTATTAGAGATAATAAGTGAATCTCAATTCTTTTTTAAATACTTTATAGATTTTAACCTTTCACCACAATCTCATCTGCTGCATCTGCTGTTAAATGACGATGTGCTTGTGCTCTAAGCTATTAAATGCACTAAACCGAGAGGGGAGTGGCTCTTAAGTGTAGCTGCCGAAACACACCAACGTGTGTTTGGCGTTAAACTTTAAACTTGAGGGTGGTAGGTAGCTAGGCGGGCTTCAAATGCAAGTGCGAACTAATATTAAAACAAGAGAATAGCTATACACTGAATAGCTTAAATGATTTTAGTTTCAGAACAACGAGTACATTCATTATAAAAGCAAAGGATGTGAAGGTAAGTATTTTATATTATATTATGCCAACAAAAATTGTAGAGTAGAAAATTTATCAAGGATCTCTTACATTTTCCAGTAACCATAATTTCTTTCTGCATTTTAAAGAGGATCAGATTGCATCAGTAGTAGAATTTCCTCAGAAGTTAATAGAAGCAATTCTGTTAGGGAATCTGATTTATATTGCTCTCTCTCTCTTTCTGAATATATAGAAATTCGATTAACTTGTGAATGTAGAAACAATTACGAATGCCAGACGATTTTTAAATTAATACGTTCCGAGCCACGTGTACCACCGGTAGTATACGTTAAACTTGATCATTTTTAAGCCATAGGAGGTATACGAACAGGTGGGTCATCTGATGTTAAGTAATCACCGCCGTCCATAGACACTAGCAACATGGGAGGGGAGTCCCAAGTGCGTTGCCGGCATTTTAAAGGAGGTGGGCTTCCGGCGCTCTCACTGACCGAACGAAACGCATCAATGCAAGCACTGTTATCTCACGTGGGTGTTTCTGTGTGTCGGGTGGTAGTACCGCGGGCGAGCCGACACATTCATGCTGAAACCAGTAATAGCCTCAGCGTGGCTCTACCACCTACAGTAAATTGATATTTAGGTTACGTGTACCACCGGTGGTACATGATTTGATATCTATTGAAAACGAAAGAATTACTATGTCATGTTATGTATGTTGTTGAACGTAATATTGTATGATAATATATCAATCTACTTTGGTCAAAATATCAATTGGTCTGAAGGACAAGTCAGGCAAAAATGGCTTGCCACGGAACGTACTAAATTGAAAAATGATGACAGAATTTTCATAGCAAAAATATTTTATAAAACTAATTGCAGAATTAGATGTAATGATAGGCGATACATACCCAGAGATAGTGGCACATGAGACTAGAATCATGATGCGCCTCACTGCAGTAATACTAGAAAACTTGCATACACTTTCTGCAGTCATCGAAAAGTGCGCTGAACTGGACTGGTAATTACAGTTTTCTGTACTCATTATCTCTGCCAACTAGATACTTTTAATTATTCTGAATCAATTCAAATTTACAAGGACCAATGAATTAACGATTTTCTTTGTTTTGGCCTAAGAGATTCGTCACGAAATGCACCTTACCTTACCAAATGTAGCTTACCTTATATTAAAACGGTCACAGTCAAAATCACAACGGTTTAATAAGCTATTAACTCTTAGAATCTCTTAAAAATGTTGCCCTTCCAACACATCCTTGTTAATTTAATGTGTGACTTCAAAACTAAAAAAAGAAGCTATATTTAATAAAACGCCGGCATGATTTTTATACTATAATCACATATTAGCAATCCAATCAGCCAGGTTCAGTGAGATCACTTACAGTTTTTTAGGTAATAGTGTGGGGTTTTACAACAGAATCTCGTAACACATAAGTGATTTGCTAGACAATAAATTCAAGCCCCATGCTAAGCAGGTTTGGAAGTTAAAAGTCTATTATTGGTTGGATCATTATGTGAACAATGTTGATATTTAGAAAGGACAACCATGTAGATTCACCCTGCCAGACACTTAGGGGCTTAAATTGAATACATTTACTTTTTTACATTTAGTTTATTGA
Organism: Antheraea yamamai; assembly: GCA_036509395.1. NCBI lineage: Eukaryota > Metazoa > Arthropoda > Insecta > Lepidoptera > Saturniidae > Antheraea > Antheraea yamamai. The sequence goes on from AP028428.1 coordinate 1,470,695, forward strand.
ACTATTTACTCATTATAGATATAGATAATGGAAATAAGTTACAAATTCTGTACAATATTTTTTAAGACTTTAAACCTCGTTGTTACTGACTACAAGCCAAACCAAAATTAAAAGTTAAAAAAGATTTGGATCATTTCACCGTAAATAACCCGTTAATTATTTTAAAAAATATAAGTAGCTAATCTCTACGAAAATCATATATGGATTTGAAGTTATTTATTTTCCAGTTTGATATCGATGGCTAAAGTGTCGAAAGAGTACAACTATGTACGTCCCCTTCTCACTGATGAAAAGATAATCAGTATAAAGCAAGGCAGACATCCCTTGCACATGATTACTTGCGATACTTTCGTACCTAATGATACAGAGAGCAACTCGGAGGCTGGTTGCGTTAAGATCCTCACTGGACCTAACTCGAGCGGAAAATCTGTTTATATGAAACAGATAGGTAATTTTCACTTTCGTGAATTAGTAAAATTGTTTATAGAATAAATACATTATTTAAAACTGTGGCGATTGCAATAGCAAACAACTTTCTAGTAGATTATTACTGCCATTATCGAGTAAGTTTTTTAGGATCATTTCAATGACCTAACAAGATGGTGGCCGTCTTGTTAGAATTTTCCAGGAAGTCAGAATCCATGCTCCGTGGTATTATTTCCCATCTACTTGTGCAAAATAACCAAACTATATTACGTAAAATACTACCAACATTATAAAATATTGAGCCAAATAACACAAGATTATGAATAAAATATAAACTCCACTACATGCCATTCCTAGATCCCGCTAAAAACTCTCCGATTGCACATATAAAATTTAGTAAGAATGGTAAAATTAGATTCTTAACTTTTGAAGATCGTTATTGACCCTGAATTTGAATTTGTTGATGAAGTGAAGTTTTTTCACCATTTTGGAGTTCACTGCGAAAAGGTACCTTTAACTGGAATGAGTACTGGATATAACTAACGTTGCTACTTGCTTGTTTGCATTTACAATTACTCGAATAAATCTTAAGATCAGGTGTAATTGCGATCAAAAGTCAGGGCTGGATTTAGAGAAGACTAATAAAAACTTCAGTCATGGACCCTCAACAATAAGTATTGTAGATTTTTTAGAAGGAAAAATAAAATTGCACTGGGGAAGAAAAAATACATTCAGACTAATTTTTTTTTAATCTTAAAATAGTCAAAATAATACGACACCGCCACTTCTTCGCTGCTCTAGGGCCTGTAAATCCGGCTCTGTTAAACGTAACGTGAAATTAAATTCATACAGATAGGTTTAGAAAGGCCGATCCATCTCCCAATTATTTAAAAATCAATGTTTGCGGTCAGGTGTGATAGCTTACATGGCACACATCGGCAGTTTCGTGCCCTGCGAATCAGCAACAATCGGTACGCTCACGCACATTTTCACAAGAATGCATTCCATAGAGTGTGTTGCTGCGCACATGTCCGCTTTCCTTATAGACTTGAAACAGGTAACACATTTTATTTTTATTAGTTTGGCACTCTTTCTAAGAAATAGATCAATAACCTCAACACAGGAGTTTTTGGCGTGATCTTAATCTGTCATGTAGTGGCTTTTATATTTTATTCATAGTCTTGTGTTATTCGACTGTGTATTTTGAAATATTGGTGGCATTTTACGTAATATAGTTCGATTATTGTGTATAAGTGAAGCAAATGGAAAATAATACGACAGAGCATGAATTCCGAGATGCAACAAAAACTCCTTGGAAAGTTTTAACAAGCGGGCCACCATCCTGTTAGAACATTGAAATTATTGTAAGACACTTGTAATATTATTACCTACTCGACAATGGCAGTAATAATCTTCTAGATTGGTTGCCAAAAAAAAATGATGATGATGAATTTCAACATAGTTTTACAGTATTTTTCATTTCCTTACGATATCCATTGTACCATAACTCACTGCATCAAAACTTCTGTACCATTTAACCGACAGTAATAAAAATTGGTACGTGTAGATGTATGAACATGATAAATATTCATACCATTACCATTTTCTAATAATCATTAGAAATCATCATAATAATCATTTTCTAATTGCTATTTATTACAAAATCAAAAATTTACTTTATTCAATGTAGAGGAGCCATTCAACGAGAGTGGGAGTCTTTGATTTGCATATTTTTGATGACATAGGGGTCGGGGCGTCTGGGTAGTGATTACGTCAGCAATATTTATTTATTTAACCAGAACAAATTTAAAAATAAGAAATTACAAAAAATCTGCTTACGTGATACTTGAACGGTCTCAGACCCTGAAAAGACGTTTTGAGGCGTCAAAACTACCACCAGTATGGAAAACAACCTAGTCATCGAGAAGAACCGACAAGAAACTCGATCTGGTTTATCTTTTCATCGTACATATTTAGAATAAAATATATTAACTAATAATATAATATACTGGTCTAACTAATAATATAATATATGGGTCTCTTTTCGGACCAGAGGTATATTTTTGAGATTTATTCCGTCTTTCTGAGGGTCTAAATGAGACAGGATATTTCTTCTCGGTAGATGTCGACGGCACTGCAGGAATGTACAGGCAGTTCTCTAGTACTAGTCGATGAGTTTGGTAAAGGCACGTCGGAGTGTGACGGACTCGCGTTGCTCGCAGCATCTCTCAACACGTTTTTGTCCCGACAGACTTGCCCACACGTTGTCCTCTCCACCCACTACCTCAATATTAAACAGTATATCATCGATACTCCTCTGGTCATGTTTCTGGTAAGCATGAAAAAGCTCAGTCTTTCGCAGAATTAATTTTAGGTTACCACTATTATTGGATAAAATTTTAATTAAAAAGTGTAAGGGTTTGCAGAGTTTAGGTAAAAAATTGACAATACACTGAACTATACCATGTTTTATTATAGTTAAAAAAACATAACGTGCACATGAAGAAAGCATTGTATTAAACCCTATATGATATATGTGTCAGTACCATAGACGATCAGATTATATATAGTATAGTTTCACGTAGAACATACCATAAAGAAAAAAATGCATTATCCAAGGATAAATAAATCAAAAGGTATTGTGGTTAGGTCGTGTTTGTGAGATAAAATCTCATTAAAACTGCATTTAAACAAGGTAATGTACATATAATAAAACATAAGCCACCTTGAGTGCCGTTACCTCCACAATATAATTCTGATTTATTAATAATTCTGATTTAAACTAAATAATATAATACTCATGAGGACAAAGAAAATTAAATTTATATATATCCCAAAACATATTTAAAATTATTCATAATCTAGGTCGTTGCGCCAACACCCCTAAAACTTTACCTAAATACGACCCTGAATTTAGTTGTTTTATTAGCGTTTCGAACATATGGTGCAAGACGGAGAGCCAGTGTTCCTATACCGTGTGTGTGAGGGTTCAGTGGACAACAGCTTCGCGAGAGAAGTAGCTGCGGTCGCCGGGATCGATTCCCAGGTCATACAGAGAGCCAACACTGTGATGGATTGCATTATGGTAATACAACTGTACTTGTACTGTGATTTCGGTATAAAATTAATTAATCATGGGATATCTTTGGATATACTTTGTGATATCTTCGCCATCTGACGAATATAAACCCATAGGAAATATACGTAACTGATCTGTAATAACTGATTTTTTTTTTTTTTTTTTTTTTTTTTTTTTTTTTTTTTTTTTTTTTTTTTTTTTTTTTTTTTTGTTCCTTTTTTTTTTTTTTTTTCTTCTCTATTTTATTAGTTACACTGGCAAATATTACTGCAACGCCAATTTCAAAGAAAAAATAGATAAGATAGAAGTAGATTTTCGCTAAATTAGTTGAGAATAAGGTTATAAACTGACATAGGCATTGAAATCACCGACATTTGAATTAATTTAAGAATTATTTTAGTTGTCATAATGTAATTTAAATTGTACTCGTATTTACAAAATAAAAACAGAATTTGTGTGTTTAGTAACTGAGATACTGTTGGGTTACAATCATTTAAATAAAATAAATTGTCTTTATTTAAATTGTATTATTGCGTTTGAATCCATTTTTTGTTAAATAATCTTTAAGCGATACTTTTTTTTATACACGCAAACTGGCAGGTGGCACATCTGATGTTAAATAGCTACTGTCATCCATGGACAACTGCAACATCAGGGACTTCACCGTTGTGTTGCCGACCTTTAAGAGCGTGTTTTATACTTTTTATATATACTTTTATAGGCTGAGATTAAATGATGCATCTCATAGTTTATTATAATTATTCAATATCATTATTTCATTGACAATATTTTACTTGCCTTTAAAATTCTGTATTGTATTACAGAATAATAAACTACCACCAGAAAACGAAAGAATTAAAGCGAAGCTCCGAAGATCAGCGGAGAAAATAAAAAACGCCCTTCTCAGAGACAATATTTAATTTATTTAATATATTTTTTATATAATATTCAATAATAGCCTAAGCTTTAACAAATATAAAATTCACAAAATATATCCAAAAGACGCATATAAATAAACAATACTTTTATTATAATATAAAAAACATTTATCAGCTTAAATAATGAACATTTACATACCTAACTGCCTAAATTGACGTACTGTAATTAGCGAAGTGTTTTTTTAAATTTCTAATTGGCACTGATTTACGATTACAATGAAAAATGACAAAATATAAATAAACAACTCGGGAATGAATGAAATACAACTTGTATAGTAGTAATCTCCCCAGCTCTCCGACGACAAACGAAAAGCGAGTCACTGTGACAGGTTCAATCAACAGACACTCTTTATACGGAATTGCGTTTGCGTTCATGTGAAACATCTATTTACGCCCCTTCGCAGGAAAATCGACCCGTATGCCGTCACGGCAAACGGCATGACGGTGTCTTATGCCGTCATAACCTTCTATGCCACCGTTCTCGATTCCCTTGATTGTGCGCGCGCGTATACACATTATTGTTTCTCTGTGTGAGTTGCATATTATTTTTATTTCACTTTAGCATACTTGACACGTTTTTAATCTGCCGAGTGTACCATGTCGATCAACATTTTTTATCATAACCGTTTCATACGTACATTTTTAATCAGAGAATCACAAATCTAATTACAGTGCGACATTACTCATATGAAATTATCGCATTAAAAAACTCAGTATTTACTTAGCATTAATTATTTTAAAATTCCAATCTTTCATTTAAAAAAAAAACAAAGAACATTCGAAAGATCGTAATTTTCAATTAACCTTCTGTACATTTACTTGTATTTCTATTTTGAGACATAAACTAAATAAAAATTTAGAAAATAGAAAAGCTATATATTTATTTAATTCCTGTTTTGTTGAGGAAGAATATACAACTCATTATAAAGATAATAAAAAAAATATTTCCAAATTAATATCCAAGAATAATCTTGAACATTACACAAACGATACAAGATGGAATGTTTATTCAAAACTCTTAAAATGTTATTTTTGTCACAAAGCTTTATTTACATACATTTCGATAAAGCATAAGTCATTCATTATACATCGATTGCAGTCCATAAATTTCTACAATTTTATACATACATAGATATATAATAAAAACAATTGTAACATATTCTTCTCTATCTCTTGTATAATAGTCGTACAAAAACATAACTGTTCGTTTTATTTTAACGCCATCTATCCGACAATTCTTGGTACTGCGTCGTTAGTTGTACACGTTTTAAATGTTTGATATTTAAATTATAAGCCACATTGATTGTAAAATCAATTACGATTGTCTGTGATATTTTTAATTAAAAAAAAATATATATTACAAAAAAAAATATAATAATTAAATCTCACTCCACATTTAGTCTTATAACTGATCCATTTATGGAAGAAAAATTATTTAACACCTCGAAACAGGAGTATACGACAAAATTTTGTAGTAAATACGCATAGATATATTAAATAGTGTATCTTAAAGATTGATTGTCCGTAGCATGTTTTCACTGACGAAACATTAACATAACATGTTTAAAAATATACTTTATGATAATATATCGAAAAAAATGTCTTATTGTCTAGCAACATTCTGAATTTAAATATATCTCTGAACGAATAAAGGCGTAATTGACATTATAATTTTCTATTTCATATTCGATTTATCTGATTAATTTAACAGGTATTTTCGTATAAAAATTAGTAGAAAGAGTTGTCTCTTGATGTCTTGTAGCAATTAGAAACAAAGAAATACTTTTTGTTTATAAAAATGTTGCTTTTTCTGTTATCTGCTATTTCACTAATTTAAGTTGCTTCAAGGTGTATTATAGCAATTTTCTTTAAAATGTTAATTCTTCTTAAAAATGCATTTTTGCTATTATCTGCATTTTTGTAAATTCTTATTATCTTTATTTTTTACTTTTTTATTCTTCGAAAATTCAGCTTTACTTTATGCACAAATGCAAGTATGATGCTTTTTAATTCAAAAGAATTAGCCTATGGTGTATTATTAAAAAAAAAAAATATATATATATATATATATATATATATATATATATATATATATATATATATATATATATATATATATATATATATATATATATACTATCATAATAAATCAAAAAAAAAATCATATAACCATGAATATATATATATTCATGGTTATATGATTATTTTTTTATTTCGAAAAAGCAAAAATATATATTTACTCCTTTATTCGTCCGTCCTTATAGACAATTATGTTTACAAGTCAAATATGTTACAATGTAAACGCACAAAAGATATCCGCGAAATACTCTAAGACATTTATTTTCACAATTAACTACATATGAGAGTATACATTAATGTGCATGCAGCTTAGCTCTTCCCTAAATCCATCGATATTGAAGGCATAAAAATTCGATATAATAATGATATGGCGAGGCGATACACCTGTGGGCTATCTGTATTTACATGGACTTCATCTGCTGCATGAGGTCCTCGAGGCTGAGCTCTGATGCTGCGACAGCTCCGCCCGTACTCGATTCAGGAGTACTATTGTCAACGGGGATGCTGTACGCGACCTGTCACGTACATCCAATTCTTATTATCCTTTTATTTTATATTAGCTTCTGCCTTGACTTCGCCCGCGTGGATTAGGTACTTTAGGCTAACGCTACATTTAACTCGCGACTTCGTTTATGTAGAATGTGAAAGTATTTTTAAATAAGACGTACGTTAAATCAATTTTGGAACATCCTTCATTGGTGCTCCGCTCCTATTGATTTTAGCGTGATGATACAGCTTATAGTCTTCCTCGATAAATGAGTTATCTAACACTGAAAGAATCTTTACAATCGGACCAGTATATCCAGAGATTAACGCGTTAAACCATAATCTCATCTGATGATAAAGTGACATGGTCTAAGATGGTAAACATGCTAAGCCCAGAAAGGAACTGGTTTTCTAGTGCGTATGCCGGAACACACCAACAGGTGCTTGGCAACAAATTCTACACCTGAGGTGAGTAACTAACCAGGTGGGCTCAGAAAAAGCCAAACAACACCTAGAATACCTATTATACTGCTGCCATATAGGAATGACGCACAAACCGAAAAGAAGTTCAAAAATCTGGAACTTCCCACTTTAGCAGACTACTTGTAATTTGTTTTTAGGTTAAATCGAGAACAGGCGCTCAAAGACAAACAAAAAATACTTTGTTCTAAAACTTTTAAAAGTATGGGAACGATACTTTGAAACGTAAAAAAATCACACCTAGCTTCAATGAACAAAATTCAAGGGGCACTTTTCACTTATCGTGGGAACGCCACACGGTCGAACAAAGGGAAGCGGCCCGGAGTACGCGACAGGGCGTGATTCATTTATTACACCAGTTCATTTTTGCGTAAATCAGCTGATGTTGAGTGTCATCAGTTTTGCGTTATTCGAGATAATTAGAAACTACTACTGATTCACCCGTAAAAATATTGTTAGCGATTAACCAGTCGCGCTATTTATATCGGCATCATTATTTAACCATACTGTTGAACAAACGATAGTACTAATGACATAATGTTTATATTACTGACTGCCTACTATTGACTTATAATAGATACTATTTGCTAGTAGTGGATAGCCAATACTGACAATACTTGATTATTATTGGTTAGCTATTAAAAATGTAATTTTTTTATTTATCTAAGTTGATGAAATGATAAAAATACTATCAGAGATTTAGTACTGCCCCAATGTTGTATTCTTTCTCTTGACCTCTATATTTTAGAATGACGAGAGAATAGTGTACATACCTGAACTCCATCAACAAGCTTCAAACCGTTTGGATCATCCTCTCCGGGGATATTCTCATCGACCAAGCAAATGCCTATACAAACGAAACATTGTATCAATTGAAGATAACAGAAATTCAGAACAGTATGTGCCGAAATTACCACAGATAATAATTTCAATGTAAAAAAATTGTAGTACATGTAGTGAGTGTTTTTAAATAATGTATCTAGAGAGTTCGAGAACCATTGTCATATTATATTAAGGTAAAGTACGAGTATATAAATATTTGTTTTAGTATTTTATAAACGTCCTTGAACCAAGGACAAACAGGATCAAAATCAAAGTAACAATAAAGTAAAATTTCAAAAAAAAGAATTAACCGACTTCAATATCAATCAAAAACCCATAAGGCACTAAAAAGCGGAAAATAAATAGTTTATCAAATTAACCAAATTAAATAAAACATATGAATATGTGCGCTACCTAGAGATGCATTGGAAGTCGGTGCCTTTGTACCTACATATGTAGACGATATGATTTTTAAAGTAAAGTATTATTTTTAAAGTAGCTTAGGGAAATATAGCTTAAATTTTTAGCTACTCTGTCTGCTATACATAGCACAAAGAAAATTTACCAAAATCCGTTAAGAATTTCATTAACTACAAATTTTTATCCGTTATCCTGGAGAATCCCTTGCGTTTTGTGAGATAAAAAGTCCACTGGATGTAACCTTGTAATATTAGTTATCACTGTGCCAAATTTCGACAAAAGTGGTTCAATATTTTCAGAGTGATACGTGTTCAAAGGGACAGACAGACAGACAGACAAACAGACAAACAGACAGACAGACAGAAAGACAGACAGACAGACAGAAAGACAGACAGACAAAAATTTTAAAAGGGTTATTTTTGGCTTCTATATCGATAACAAAGTCTACCCCAATCAAAATTTTCAAAAAATATTTAATGTACAGATTTGGCCTTGTTACAGTTTTATTATAGTATGGAAGATATATGGTTTCAAATGGTTGTACAATAAGTAACGTTTGGTGCGAACGCAACCTTATCAATAATCCGCGAAAGTTTCTACCACCAACTCGGCTACCATCGCTTCACACATAATACACCTTAAAAAATGTAATACAATCCGCCAACACACAACAACATAAACAAACCAAATAACATGGGCAAACGAACATGCGGGCACCAATGGAAGTGACACCACCACCAGACACCTCACACGAGAGGAATCACAGATGCGTTGCCGGCCCAAAAAGGAGAGGCCTCAAATTTTTACTTCCGGACCCAAATCAAACCTAACCAAACCCACAAACACCCAAACCCCCAAAAAAATGAATCATCGAAATCGGTTAGCGTGATATTGAGTTATTCGTCTATTGGTCGTGTACATACTTAATGCAAATTTAACATTTATACGGTTTTGCACTGGATGCCGTTGTCAGAACTGGACCAAATTCAAATGGGACCACACGGGAAGCACCAGCTTTCAAATAAAAAAGAATCATCAAAAACAGTTCATCCACTCCAAAGTTATGAGGTAACAAACATTAAAAAAAAATACAGATGAATTGAGAACCTCCTCCTTTTTTTGAAGTCTGTTAATTAATAAAGGAAAGATAGGTTATTCTGAAACTTTATTTTAAGCGAAACACAGGTCACCACAGACTGTACACTTCTACTGTGACAAAAGAAATAATAACCTGAAGCAACTAACTAGTGGACAGCCACAAATGAATTGTGAGATCAGATGTATAATGTGGTCACGTGTATAGTGTGATCAACCATTGTGGTATGATTTGTGAATAGTGTGATTAAGAACTAGTGACGTGTGTGTATATAAACTGTATACTGTAAGTGTGGGTAAATAAATATTTTTTGAAGTTATTTGTTTTTTATGTTTATGTTTTTTTTATTTTATGGCCCCGTCTTTTTTTTTGTTTTTTGTTTTTTTTTTTTTTTATATACTTCTTTTCAGGCGCGTTATAAAACATAAAAAAAAATGATGAGAGCGAAATAAATTAAATAATTATAAATGTGACACAAAATTAACAGTTCATAAGTGGTCTTTTTTATACTAAGTAAACATAACTTTTCAAAATAAAGAAAATTTATCACCCCCTCATACACAATTTTCAATTAATTTTACACACCCATGGCGCGTGGTATTTCTGGGTGATATTGAATTAAATATAGTCTATCATTATGAGTAATATGATTTCCCATATCATCATTTGAAAAGTAATAGATACACAATAGAATCAAATTATGAATCCAAAACAAAGATGTTTATAATTCTACAATTAACTTTTGAAAATGAATTCATTTTTGTTCATAATTCATCATCAACTGTACTAAACATAATTCTACATGAAGCTGTCTGCTATTTAACCGCGTCATTAAGTCTCGAAAAAAAAAGCTACTTCAACAAAATAGAAATTGAACCTCTTTGATATTAGTCGCGCATGTATGGTACGCTCGTCGTTTTTTTTGTCATCATTTAGTACACCAACGGAGATTAAACAGAAAAATATAAATTATTTGAACAGATTGTTATCTTGTTACGCCAAAAAGAAAGTATAACTTCTAACGCGTGTACACACACACACTTTTATTATAAAACAAAAAATAATAATTATTTAGTAGTTCCATAAATTTCACACCAATATACACTTTTCGTTATCCACAGATGTAAAATAATTTCTTTTATATTATTCAACTTCCTCAATGTGATTCAAAGGGGATATTGGGAGGGATGCAACATCCCTCATATTAAAAATATTTAAAAGGTAATTGGAACGTAAGAAGGTTGAAGGATTTTCGAAATCGTACATACTTCACATACTCATATGTAATGTGAGTTAATTATATTTTAAAATACAATTTTTGAGTGATAATGATAAAAAAAAAAACTTTTTGCACTTCTCTCCATATAAACTTTAACTATCCAAATTTAAGTTCATCCGTTCGCGAATTTTTTTAAAAAGAGGTGCAAAGTTTTGGCTTCACGTGTTAATATATAAGATATGTTATAATATCATTGTTGAATGTAGAATAAAAAAGAGTAATTGGAACGTAAGAGTAAAAAAAAATTCATACAGTCGAGCATAGCAACCTCCTTCGCAACCTTTTTTGAAGTTTGGCAGTATGGATTAATTCCTTCCCTTCCTATTACAGAGATTTTATGACATACAGTTCAAGTCCGATTTTAGATAATCACCATATAGTATGTATTTGTAATTGAAGTAGGGATGCTTTATTATTTATTCTTATCTTTTTTTAAATAATTTCTCCTCCCCCCTTTTTTCCCATCCCCCATTTCTTAAAATCAATTTTACTAACATGTATATATATAACTACCACAGTAACAATCTAAAAATGTGTTTTTTATGTGGAAAGTTCAGGCTAAAAACTTTCAAGTACTCACCCCACTCATTATCAGCATGTATAGGTGCGAGGTCCTCTGTGACTTCTATGGCCAGTTCCACTACGGGTTTGGCTCTGAACTCCTCTTGACGTGCTCTACAGTACTGGTCATCGCACTGAGGGTTTGGCTGAACATATAAAAAAAATAACTTTTCAATGAAGAAGATATATATCAATTCTCATGGTGATCAATTAAACTATACTTTATTTGAATGTTATGAGTTGTATAGGATACAAAAATTGTTAATAATAATTTTAGAGATCTTGGTATAAAATTGGTATATTTTATTAACATACTAAAAAAAGTAAGAAGTGGCTGTTGCATGTATAATTTTAGTAACATAACATTTAAACTTTAAACATAAAATAAAAAAAAAAAAAAAAAAAAAAAAAATTAAAAAAAAAAAAAAAATATAAAAAAAACACCCAAACCAAAAAAAAAAAAAAAAAAAAATTAAACTGACCTTTAAACTCATTGTAGGGAAGAAATCCGTAAGTGCGCTGTAACCTAAGTAATGTGTGACCGTCCCAAACTCTAGTAAGTATTTCAGTGTGTTTTGCACTGAAAAATTAACAAAGAAATATGGGTTTTAAATATGGCTTTATTGATTCTTATACATGAGTCCACTATTTTGAAAATATTAACTATTTCTAGTGAAATTTTACTCTAACAAAATATATATTAGAGGGCAGATTTGAAAACACATCTTTACTTAAATTATTGGTTAAAAGTGTAAATATAATTATTTTAGTCTTTAGTTACTTAAAATTTCTAAATATAAATGCAAGTTTTTAGTTATTATTAATTAATAAAATAGTGAATTTCAAAGAATGAAAATATTATAAAAACTATTAAGGTAAATGCAAATATGTGTATATATATAATATATATGCAACAAATAATTGTTTTGAATTTGGACGAGGAGATTTTATTCAATTACATTTTTTATTGGATTTCATTTCTCAGTCCAACACTTCTCTATACACTATGGGATTGGTTGAGCTTGGCTTCATAAAAACATACAATCTTTTTTTTAAAGTCTAATTAATAGGCATATTAGAAACTGTAGATTGAAATTTCATATTTTTTCCACATGTATTTAGTGATCAACCTTAATTGCTTAAAAATTAACGGCAAATAGACGTGAATGACAGATGAATGTAAAAAGCAAATAGACGTGAATGACAGATGAATGTAAAAATAAAATAATGGATTTTGTTAACTGTTTGAGAGATCCAATTATAAATGTAGGTCAACTCAATAGACACGAATTATTCACCAAATATATTACTTACCTAAAAATCCGGCAACAATACCCATCGTGGTGGGCAAGCTGGCTGCACAGACACCTTCCCGTTTCAAAGTCTTCTCATCAATCTTAGAAGCTACAACTAGTGGGGGAGCGCACTGAAAAAACAAAGATCATGCATTCCCTACATCCCTGATAAATATCTTTCAAATGCCAACAATATTTTATTTTGTACAGAACTATATTTAAACAACTTCATCAGAAATAAACGTAGAGTAACAAACCTGAGAGTAGTTAATGTAAGCGGTTTATAATTCTATGGAAATAAGTCATAGTGACTTGTTCTGAGATCAGTGTATCTTAAAATTCTGTCATCGAGTATTATTCACTGCTATGGTCATAGGCCAGGTTATCAACAGTCACTATTCATAATTCTATATTTAAAAAAAGAAGTAACTCAAAAATCTATTTTGTAGGAAAATGCGTTTAAAAGTCGACCATATTTACAAGTTCGACTTAAAATTATCTTAAAAATAAATGAGCTTCCATTTTTAAGTCAGTTCTAAAAGTAGCGATAAGTAATGCAATTATATTGTTATTTGGTCATTGTGAACAATATCATCATTTGTAATATAAAAACTTTAAATAAGTTTTTTTTTAAAGTTCGTAGTTAATTCACTTGTTTATAAATTACTAGCGGGCCCGGCAGACGTTGTCCCGCCCTGATTGTAAAAAAATCCTTGACAAATTATATACCAAAACGTTCCTCATGAATCACTTTATCCACTGGTGAAAACCGCTTGAAAATCCGTTCAGTAGTTTTTGAGTTAATCGCGAACAGACAGACAGACCGACGCGGTAGGGGACTTTGTTTTATACTATGTAATGATGTTATAAAATAATTCCAATACAGAGTAACAGCATAATGCACTACGATAATTAGCATAAAACTGAGTTAAATTGGAATGTTACCAAAAAATAAGTAATTTTTTTAAATAAAATGACAGAAACTGAAGTAATTCCTTTTTTTAAAGTAAATAAGACAATTATTTTTTATTAAAACATCCACTTATTGCATTTCACTTCACTTTATTAACTATATTTGGAGACAAGTTTTTCACAAGTTTAAATAAAAAAAGGAGCAATAGCAGCAGTTTTGATCTACTGGAATAAATAGTTGTTGAATGAGACATGTTGTTCTCGCACGTTAAATTACTTTCTGGTGAAAACTCGAAAAACACATATTTTAAGTTAAATCTTTTTTTGATTAAAGGACCAACTTGTTAGCATTTGATCTGATATAAGTGTCAATGTTGCCAAAATACTAAACCTGGATATAGATCTCACCTTCGTGTGGAGCTATCACAATGTTTGCTTGTGGTAGCTTGCCAGGAAGGCATTTAAAATATCATATGAGACGCATTAATGTTGCTGAGATAATTACATGTACATGTAATAAGTCAATAAAATATAACAAAAATAAAAAATCCTTACAGCAAAACAAGCAGTCTCTCCCGGTATGATAAACTGGATATGTCCCGATACAGCATTCTCACTGACACCAGACTCGAACCATTTCTGGTTCAACTCGTTGCATGCAGTGTTGATAGCCATGCGAGCCTCGAAGTTGTCAACGCAACTTAGAACTAGATCAACAGGACCTCCACTGAGACTACCTTTGCTAGAAATATTATCAAGCATTTTTAAATATGTATTCATAAACAATAATCAGAAAGATGTAAAAGTGTTGCAAAACTGCACATCCTAAATTTAATTACTATAGAAAGTTACAGAACAAATTTTATTTCGAAATCTGAATACATCCATAAAGATTTGGGATTTTTTTATAAAAGCAGTAGAAACGAAATAATCACATGGATAACTTTAGACCAAATCATACTATTTTTTTTATTCAGTATTTTCATCTGCAGTAAGAAATTAAAGTTCTATAAATGTATATCATTTATGTAATTTCATATCATATATCATTCCAATATATATAAAATATATAATATAATATAATATCATACCATAGCTTTATCTTTTCTTTGTTTCTATCAACAAAACTTCTACATTTTGGGAAGGTGCTCTTCATATAGTAAGGTAAAAGTATCTAAGTTGAATAAATGTTAATTACAAAATAAAGACTTTGTTATTGAAGTCATCTGCCATTCACAATTTTAAATATTTTTAATAGAAATGTATAATTTTTTAATTATGCCATTTTTCTAATAAAATCACTTTAATATGTGAATTAGAATGGCTAGGGAAGTCAATTTCAGTAATAAGATAATTTAGTTTACTTGATTTGGCAACAACCATATTTAGGTCAGTGATGCACTTGTATTCTTGGCTCCGATTGTCATTAACCATATTTACTGTCTCATCCTCTCCATAATTACAATTTTATTATTATGTATTGTAATAATGAAATACTATTATAATATTATGTAGGTTTTATTATAGTACTAGCGGTCCCGGCGATCGTTGTCCTGCCTTGAATAAAAAAATGTAAAATTCAACCGCAGCGCCACCTACCGGGTCCAATTGTGAATTTAAACCATTCTCGGATCCACTTAAACACGCACACAAAATTTCATCAAAATCGGTCCAGCCGTTTAGGAGGAGTTCAGTGACATACACATGTACAAAAGAAATTTATATACTTAGTCTGGTCATGAATACTAACAGTATTTAATTAAAAATAAACAAAATATTACATTTGCATTTGGAATCTGTCATTTTTATATGATTATTCATTGGGTTTTCTCATTTTGGCGCCAATACATTGTACAATATTTTGCGATATTAAAATGGAGTGTGGTGATAAAGGGAACCAAATCGCTGTGATTGCATTACACAAAGTAGGTATGGAGCCAAATTCAATAATTTAAACTCTCCATACGCTTGGTATTAGTAAAATGTGTGTGTACTGGGCTATTAATAGGTACAATGAATGTCCTCTGTTTATGACAGAAAAAGATCTGGCCGTCCACGTAGTGTTCGTACGAAAAAGGTGGTCAAAACAATAAGGGAAAGAATTCGAATAAATCCTGTCCGAAAGCAAAAGATTTTATCTCGGGAAATGAAGATAGCACCTAGAACCATGTCAAGTATTTTACAAGATGACTTAGGACTTGCAGCCTATAAGATACCTACTGGTAATTTCTTAAGTGATAATTTAAAAAAGAATAGGAAGGTAAAATTGAAACAACTACTGAACCGGTACGCAAAGGGAGGTAGGGAGGTCACAGAAAAATGTTGTTTACGGTTGAGATTTTTACAATTGAGCAACATTTTAAGAAATTAAATGACCATATTTATGCTCAAAGCTCTAAGGAAACTTCCCTATTAGTCGACAAATTGCAAGTGGACACTATCCAATTTCAGTGATGGTTTGGTGGGGTATTAGCTATGATGGAGTGACTGAGCCATACTTTTGTGAGAAAGGTATCAAAACATCGGCACAAGTGTATCAAGATACCAATCTTGAGAAAGTAGTGAAGCCCTTTAACAACACCATGTTCAATAACCAAGAATGGTCCTTCCAGCAAGACTCGGCGCCGGGTCATAAAGCTCAGTCTACGCAGTCTTGGTTGGAAACGAAAGTTTCGAACTTCATCAGAGCTGAAGACTAGCCGTCGTCTAGTCCCCATCTGAATCAGCTGGATTATGATTTATGGCCAGTTTTAGAGAGTACGGCTTGCTCTAAACGTCATGATAATTTGGAGACTCTAAAACAATCCGTATCATTGGCAGTGAAGAATTTTCCCATTGAAAGAATGTGTGCTTCTATTGATAACTGGCCTCAGCGTTTAAAGGACTGTATTGCACATTTAACACAACAGTGCTTTCATACCCCCTCCATGGTAGCGTTAAATGTTTAAGCAACCTTGTTGGAAGTCCCATTAGAAGTTTCACTTCAATAAATCAATAAAAGATTTGAAGTTGAATTCAACCACCACCATATATCTAAAATAGAACATATGGACAGTAACACTATTGGGAATGGTAAGTTCCTAAACAACTAACGTAGTGTATACATCCCTCACTGTAATGTTTTCTTAATTTCACACATAGCCTTATATAGCTAAAATCATCATTGGCATTAAATTTCTTTAATAACATCAAATAACATGAATTTACCTGATAGTGTCACAAAATTTCTGAAAGTTTTCAACAGTAGTAATGTTATAATTGTAGGCATCAATAGAGACATCTGGATTGATATTCTGTAATGTGGCAGCAGCAGCATCCACTTTACTAAGACCTGCTTGGTGTGGTTGGAAGAACAACCTGTTCATATTGGCTAATTCCACTTTATCGTAATCAAATAGTATTAGCTGAAATAAAATTGTAGATAATTTTAACCCGTGCTTTCTATAAAGTTTTTCATTTTAATTTAGGAAAAGGCCGGCAATGACAATAATTATGTTAACCTACTAAACTTATCAATATAAAATCTAGCGAATGAAGATCTACTCTAATATTTAGACGGCATACTATAAAATTTTAAACACAATTCTTACCTATATTTAATACTTAATATTATAAAGAGGTAAAGTTTGTGAGGTTATAGGGGGTAATCTCAGAAACTAATGGTCAGATTTGAAAAATTCTTTCAGTGTTAGAGAGCTCATTTATCGAGGAAGGCTATAGGTTATATTTCATCACGCTAACATTAACAGGAGCGAAGCACTAATGATGAATGTTTCAAAATCGGTATGTTTTTTTCCTTTAGAGAGCTTCCACTGCATGTTAGTTATCCCCAAGTAACTATTCCACACAGACAAAGTCACGGGCAGAAGCTAGTGACATATATTTAGAACAATCTACTTAGTCACAAGTGTCCAACCACACTGGAATCCCAAATATTAATTTTACTGATTAAAACATGCAGATTTATCTTTTTATTGCGTGAAAAATGAACTGGCGAGAAATGTATTTATGTACAGATACATAATTATATATAAACTAATTTTACCTTTCCAATGCCACACCTTGTAAGCATTTCTGCAGTAACACTGCCAACTCCGCCCACACCAACAACAGCTACAGACATGTCTCTGATTTTCTCATAATTATCCACAATACCCATCCTTTTCAAAGCCATAAGACGACTGTATACAGCATAAAGATATTAATCAATATCCAAAAATAAATTAATTTCTTTAAAAAAAGGATACATAACAGAATTTATTCCAATAGCTTTTTAAAGAATTACATATAACTTACAAGAACACAAATTGCATATATTGGAACTTTAACTAACATATTGCCAGTAAAATTCATGGATATACAAATTAAAGACATTGTTTAGGCACGTAGGACACTTTAAAAGTTCAATATTAACAGTAAAAATATTAAAATTGTTTTCGAAATAATCAATAAGGTAAGAAAAATATGAAAATACCTGTAAGGATTAGAATCCACAACCTCTGACGACATTACATCGATTTTTACTCTGACGGGACCAGAGTTACCTTGAACTATGGCCAACTTAGCTTCCAACTCCTGTACTTTCTTCTGCAATTCTTCAACAGTCGTCATTTTCTGGAATTTTCACACAAAACTTTTATTTCAAAACTCGATCTTCACCGTAATCAGAAGTACCAGAACGAATATTTATTGAACATCGACAACTGTCAACGTCAGTGACGTTTCATGCCACGCAATTTATATAGGTATGAATCTGTATGGTCACGGTTCTAAAAATATTTTATTTCGTTTACACAATAATCGTAAGTAATGTATACAAAAGTATATAATTATGTATAAATAAGTATATAATTATGATTACACACATTAAAGTTTAGCACCAAAAAACAATATTTATTTCATTATACATAAATACCTTCTTCGCTAATAGCCTAAATTAAAAATTTGAACAAGAACAGCATTAAATTATTTGCTTTTTTCAACGATATCTATATATCTACTAATATTGAAACATATCCGAAATAAAATTAATCATGCTAAGTGCCTCTTTACGTTCTTGTTTCACTAAAAACTTCTTTTCTTTTTTCGAACTGACTACGCTCTTGACCAAGCAAGGTCTTAACAGCTTCACCGGACTACTTCACTAAAAACTTTCGTTGTTTCTTCAACAATTATTAAACAGAACGTATTACATGCAGTTAACCTAATTTTCGATTATCTTAAAATTTTAGTTTATTGACAAAAACGAGTGAGTTAATACTTTCATTAATTGCATAAGTATTTATATTATATAGTAATAGTATATAATAGTAAGATACTGTTCTAAAATTTCTAGAACGAAAATCAAGTTATAGTCATTTTTCGGTATATTTGGTATGCTCCCGCGTGCCCTCACAAAAAAACTCTGGGTACATATGTATTTGGATCTATTCATTCGAACCACATTGTGTACTGGCAATAAAATTTTATAACTTTTCTCATAATTAAATCATCAATTGATTGGTACCGTAAAATAATGCGTAAAATGTACCTAAATAGAACATCCAATGGCAGATTAGCTATATTTGGATGGCTTTAACATTTTTTTCAATAATCCACTTATGCGCTACGCACTTGATCACTGTCTTGGACGACGTGGAATTCTAAAATGAGCCTGTACTTTTGGTGATAGAAAGCAGTTTGCATGAACTTCCTAGCTTGCCAGGTCTGGGTGTTAATCATCTAGGTATTTGACTTGATGGATTCGTTTATTGTAAATTATTTTAAGCAATTACACCATATATTTTATGTTAGCAATAAAAACATGTACCTAACTACAATTAACATAATTCGATTATTCTAGGATCCATTTTACGTCAATTAATGGAAACCCATATAGTAAATATTAGTTTTAAACACACAGTATTGGCTAAGTAACTTAGCAGTGGAATACTTATATGGAGTCGACGTTAAATTTTAATTATCAATGAGTGCTTATACAGGAATAATTAAATAAAACGGCATATGTATAGTAAAACCAAGTTTAATATTCATTCATATTTTATTTAACGCATAATAAAAATTGTTTAGCGCCACCTAGTGACGAGTTATAGTGAAACGGGTAGTATAAAAACCTACATGAACAAAAACTTTGGTATACCAACTTTCATGAAGATCTGTTTCTTATTTTATTTAAACAGAAAGGTGCTACAGTGTACCAGATGTTTATCGCAAAAAAGAGTCACCGTGACGACGAGCTTATCACCATGAGGTCGCGACAACCACGCTCGATTATTGTATATACAGCAACGGGACTCGGAATCTGAATTGCTTGAGAATTCCATGTTACATGTGATATATGACGGTTGCATTCGAGTTGGACATCTGGCCTTTACCACCATCTACCAACCATGCCTATCGGTCATACGGTGTTAAAGCTTGTATATTTCAGATATATTATTACAAACGGAAACTGGTTTTCAAAAAGTTATAGAGCCAATAAACCGTCAGGCGCTTTTTTATACTTTATTAAAGACCCGCCCCGTATTCACATTATTGCAATATATGATGTCATAAGTGTCTAAAAGATCCATTTATTTATTGGCTTACAATAATTATTACATCAGCTTATACTATACAAAAATTGTTACTTAAATCTTCGACTAAGATGTATAATCTCTTAAATAAACACAGCTTGCATACTATGGTGAGTAAGGATATTTTATGCTAAAACGTATTCTAAATTTAAGACTTAGAGCCTGTCCAGGTGAGGCGTTTAACGCGCGAGCCGACTCGCGTGTACCCGAGATACTAGAGCTACATATATCCCGTCCAGATAGTGTGGCGCATAAAACGCGTGCAATGAGCGAGACTCTCGACTCGACTCGACTCTCGATACTCAGGGCCCATTGCTGCGTCCAATACTACGAGCGAGTCAGTGGCGAGTCGACATAGTTGTCAGTCGTCTATCCTTACGTCGTATCTCAGCGTATGTGACGTTTCCTAGGGTAGAATCGCGCGAAAAACGCGGTATCCGGACGCAATATATTTTGAAGCGCGCGAGTCGATTCGCGCGTAAAACGCCTCATCTGGACAGGCTCTTAAATATAATTTACAAACTCAAAGATCTGATTTAATGTTTGTATTTTAATAATTGTATGCCAAATAAGTCAAAGTTTTTGTATTTCTCGTGTGATTACCTAATTATGGAGACTGGAGAATTTGTTTCGAATGGGGTTTTTTTTCCTCGAACTGACTACGCTATTGACCTAGCAAAGTCTTAACAGCTTCACCGGACTAATGGGTGTTCTAAACGGAGAATTGAGAAGGTTTACAGAAAGACGAGGATATTTGTAAGGAATCCTGAATACAAACATATTTAGTAATTCAGGGCTATCATATATTCTGTAAAGAGTATAGATAAAAAGATAATTAAAGAATATTTGTACGTACTTCTAACGTTTCAATTTTAAGTTGCTGTGATATATTCCGATAGTTGAAGTATTTTTTTTTTTATAACTAAGCAATAAGCTAAATACATAGTAAACCGTTTTTGAATATGTTCTAAAAGTAAAATATGTGTTGTGCAGTGTGGACACCTAGTATTGTACTGTATATACTGTAGTATGTATATACAGTATGTATAGGTATACTGTAGACTCTACCGTGTCGAGTACTCTAAGGTACTTCTTACTAAATTATTGTATATAGAAAGCTTAATTTTCAGATATTGACATTGCTTAGTATTTGAATAAAGAAGCCTATTATTTTAGGTCTTATATGTAATAGTAGGTTATATGTACCACTTATAGTACCACGATGAAGCTATTACTGGTTTCAGCATCGATTGGTCGGCTTGCCCGGGGTACTACCATCCGACCCACAGAAAACCGACGTGAAGTAACAGTGCTTGCATTGTTGCGTTTCGTTCGGTCAGTGAGAGCGTCGGAGGCCCACCGCCCTTCCTCGGTTCCTTCCTCGGAAATCGGTTATTTCCGGTTTCAATTTTATTTCCAAACGCGAAAATTAAAAAAAACCTAGAACTTGACTATAGCGACACTAACTGGGTCCAATTGTGATTCCAAACTATCTATACTAGTATCTATACTTCTATACTAATATTATAAAGAGGTAAAGTTTGTGAGTTTGTGACGTTGTAGGGGGTAATATCAGGAACTACTAAACCGATTTTGAAAATTATTTTACTAATAGAAAGTCACATTATTTGTGAGTGTTATAGGATATATATCATCACGCTAAGACCAAGAGGAGCGGAGCAATAATGAAAAGTGTTTTAAAATCGAGGTATTTTTTAGATTACCCCGAATATCCAAACTCACAAAGTACAACTTCAACTTTTTAATATTGGAGTTTCATAGATACGAATTCTACCAGTGTTAAGTCAATCATGGGAGTATCACTTTATAGGTAGTTATTATTTTTGTTTTATATAAATTAGTTCTTTCAGATTAAGCCTCCGAGATACACAAAGACAAAAACAACACTTACATCATACCTTAAATAAATATATATTTTCATAACAATTACTGTTAGTGATTGTAAAGTAAAGTTTAAACATAAGATTAGCCAGAGTATTGACAAAAAAAGAAAATAGACACCTATGTGCCTTTGTTAAAATCAGACGGAAGTAGTATATTGTTAGGTTAAATATCATACAATACAATACTAAATCGTGTCAGTTGAATACAATGTGTTCTAGAGTGTCTTTATCCAACCCACATTCACATATTAAGTTGTCCCTGATTTTGAGCTTTGCAAGATGAACTGGAGAGTACACGTCCACAGATAGTAGACGCAGCAAACTTGCAACAGTCACGAAACTTATAAAGCCATGGCTTACTAGGAATGTTGTTCTGAATGGGAGCATATGATTTGAATACATTGAGGACAAACATACAAACATTGATTTTTATATATAGAGATATCATTGTATGTTTTTATAATTTTTTTTATACTAAATAGGTATTTGTGGTTGAGCACAATCTTATCTGATGTTAAACGACAATGTGGTCTAAGTTGATAAACACGCTAAACCTAGAGACGAACTGACTCTCAAGTGCAGTTACCAGAACACACTAAGCGGTGTTTGGCGTCAGATTTTCAACCTGAAGGTGCTAGTCATGCGAACATAGAAAAAGCCCTACCACCATACGACGGTTTCATCTAAATGTTTTCCTTCATTATAAGTTCGACGTCGAAATGCGACTCATTTGCAAAGATTCGAAGTTACGTTTATTGACGCTATCAATTAAGTCATCATGGCTTCTTTTCACGTATTAAAAATATAATGTTTTTAGTTTATAGTTATACTAAAGCGGTTATCTCTTTATTGTATTCTTTTAGATAACGTCGCATGTTCTTGAATTATTTCTCGTATTTTCATATACAATATAGTCAACCTATATTCTGCACTATTTGTTTCCGCAATAAAATGTATTCCAAGTTAAATTTTCACATTTTTTATTAATTGCTTCATAATCGGTTTTATAAAAAGTATTTCTTTTTAAAGAGGAGTCACGTAACCCCGCTGCTTCCCTAGGGTGATAGGGAACCCATGATAGCTTTCTTCACGTAAAAAAGGGTAACAAAGCGTCCAAAGGTAAATATTGAGTGGAGAATCGTATAAATCTATTTTGTTGAATGTATCAAGTGCCTCTGTTACACAAGAGGATGGATCAGAATGCGATAGGTTATTTACGTAGCTGTTATGATAATTAATATTAAATTTTACCCAATTAAATATGTTAGTAATATCGTGCATTTAAACTATAAATATAATAAGAATGTAAATAAAAAGGGTTAAAAGGTGTGTACTTTTCGATTTTCGTGAAAAAAAATGTTGCAAGTGTCTAGGAATAAGTAATAAAATACATTTCAATCATTTTTAGAAATTTCTGTCTGTCTGTCTGTTTGTGTGAAAAAGCATCACTGCTAAAGAATGCTATATGTGAGTAAAATTGGGTTCACGATAAAACCTCACGAAGAAAATCATAAAGCATATTCTCGAGAATTACTTAGTCTTTGTTTTATCAAACTCGGTGTACTGTATCAAAAGTTATTGCAATTTTAATGACGACGCGGCGTAAGTACGAGAGAAAAGTAGATAGGTACATTCAGATGATTTTATTAGTCACTGTTTTTTTTACATTAGGTTTCATGCGAAAGGAGTCGCGGGCACTGCTATATCTAAATAAAATTACCTGTTACGGCAAATCTGTTCAATGGATATGTTGGAAGATATTAGCTAGATAAAATACACGGAAAAAAATATTATTTTCGTGTCAAGACTACGAAGCTTCCCCGGCTTTGATGTACCGTAAATGTCAGTGTCATAAATGAATCGGCCAGTGTATTTATCCAAAATATATTAGGCATTCACGACGCTTCGTTCACAAGTACAATGTTCGCGTGGAAAGCTGCGGCGGGTCGTTAGTCTGTAATAATCGGTAATTAAATACCTCCATCAACCGGAATAAGTCCCTTGGAAGCCGAGAAACTTGAAGAGGGCAATATATACCAACGTGACAGTTTGTTATACTGAATTCTGTCGTGTAATGTGAGGCCGTTTCGCGATTAGTAATAGGTCAGATACAAAGGCTTACGGTCGTAGGCGCGTGTAAAATATTTTCTAGTTACACTGTTACACATTTACGTGCGTCGGTATAATGAACTCTAGTTTTCTGTGGATGTGAAATGCGTGCATGTGAATAAAGAAATTAGGATCTTTAATTAAATTATAGTAAGTATATTTGTAACTCGGTTTTACTATTTAATTCATAATATCCTATCCTAATGCAATAAACGAGACCGTTTAAGGATGGATATTGGTGACTCTTTGACGTAAAAACTATTGAGCGGATAATGACATTTTACTGTAACATAAATACATCAGGATAACACAATGGCTATAAATTTATATAGCTATTGTATATATTTGCGAAAATATGACAATAAGTGTCATATAAGTTTGAAAAAATCCTACCATAGGAGGCGAGCTATGGGACCGAGAGATAACCATGTAAATAAGCATTAGTCGAGGTTCAACATTGTATATAAGTACATATAAAGTATGTTTAATCATGACCAGAGTCTAAAGAAAACAATAATCTAGAAAAAACATGTTTTATAAAAAGTTCGATACTAAAACAATTTACATTGACGAGTTGAGCTTTTCTTCTTCTCACGCAAAATTTCCTCGTAGCAGTTCAGTAACTGTTTCATCTAAAAGTCTCTAGTAGCTATCTTTAGTTCTATCTATTCTGAAATTTATAAGCCCTTTTAAATTGAACTGAAGCCTTGTGTTAAGTTTGTAATTGTCCAATTCAACTTGGTCTAACTAATTAGTTTCTTCAACGTCTTACTCATGTTCACGCATTTCTATAAGCTCGTCAATTGTTAGCTCTTGATTGTGTCAATCCCGCTATTTTTTGAACGTCATCACCAACCTCATCTAAAATTAATGGTTTGACAATATCGAGTATTCCTACAATTATGCTACTAATTCGTCCAGGATCTGAGGCCGATTTTCCTTGGGTTTCAATGATGAAAAAAGAACAGTTGTTTCCAAAAGCGCGGCCTTCAAAGGGAAAAACTGTATATCTCCGAATTCGCGTAAAACGGGGTAGCATATGTTTCAACGGATACTTACATGCCCGAGAGAGACAACATGATTTTTACATTCATTCCGTTGCCGAATATCTCGAAAATATATTATTATATACGTAACATATTTAAAAGTGAATTTAAATATCGGCTTTCTTCGCGGATAATAACCTAATTTTTAACAGAATTAATTTACTTAATATTTTAATTAAGGTTACCTATGTTTTTAAAAACAGATTGCGAACATAAACTAGTTGTATTAAATTTTAAGTATTTTAATCGTAATTGATGCATATATTGCTTAAATAAAAACATTAATAAAATAAATATCAATCCAATATTTTGTAATCGATCTTTATTAGCATACGACTAATTAGGATTTCAAAAACACATATTTTTTTATTGTAGCACAGCAAAGTGACTGCACTGTACCTGATGGTGAGCACAGTACAATCCAAAAACAATGGAGACTACCGAGAGATGCGTTATCCCTCGCCGGTCGCCGCTGTCATGCCGGCCTGCGTAAATGTCTCTTCATATTACGCTTGAAGGACATGTTATAGGAAAAAAAAAAAACAAAAATCGTGATAAAAACAAAAACAACGTTAATCCAGATCCGCGCTGCGCATGCGTAGAATGCGTAGAAACAATGGAAGATTCGCACAGCATCGTCTTGTTATAGTTGTTCTATGACTGAACCGCAATTACCTTACGCATGATAACCTGGTCACAGTACTTTTTTGATTTGTAACGTTCTTGAATCAGCCAGATCATATCAAAGCCGGCATAACAGTGGCAGTTGGCGAAGGATTGTAGATCCCTCGGAGCTTACCGTCATGTACTGCCTTGCTTAGAAAAAAAGTATTGATTTTGAAACAATTCAGTAAAGCGATTGTTTATTACCTAGTTTTTTAGTACATATTATAAGATATATCAGACGATCCTGATCAAAGGTCAGACTACGAGCTTTATCTGCGTCATAGGTGAGAATAATAGCCTTACATCTATTTTTTTATTTTACTTATAACGAATTCGTGCCTGCGACATCACTCACATGAATCCTACACTCCACGTTACTTATTTGTATAAAAAGTGTGCTGTTTTTACGTATTTATAATCAAGTTTGGTTTTAGTTAACTAAAGGCTACACTGACCGTACAAAATGAGGCTGACTGTATAACCTGTTTGCTAATTTATAACATAAAAAAATATGATTACTGCTTAATTCTTATGGAAGAGCGTAGTTAATCGTATGCCAGATTACTCTTTGAAAAGTTCTTCACATGTTAATGGACCATCAGAATCGTTAAGCCACTTGAGGAATTGGCTAAGACAAGCAAAGAAACAGATAAACGCGTGTTTCCGTTTGTCCAATTGATTTTTCTATCTCTGATGGAATTTAAAAATTCCAAGGCTGCTAAGTTAAGGGTAAAGTAGAAATATGGAAATTTATGAAGGTTAATTAAATTGAACGAATATCGCTTGAAGTAGATAAACAGACAGACGTGGCAGAGAGAGAGAGAGACGAGAGGAGGTGGTTTTGTAATATGTAGTGATAATAATATCACTTTTAATTCGCTATGTGTGTGTGTTATGCTACACCACTGATATCCAGTCTCTTCTTTGCAAATAACATAGAATAATTGTTATTATAATAATCTAAATGTATATTTATGTGTGAAAAACTCCAATTTAGAGAGCAGGAAATATATGGAGATTTTTGCAAATTTGTCTATTTTGTAAAAAAATATTCATAAAAAAATCACACTATTTTGTAGTGTTAACAACTGTTTAAATATTTTTCAAGGTTTCTGGCCAAACAGATCAATTGGGCAGTCTCGTAAAACTGTACGATAAGTATTTGTATTTTACTTTACCAAATAGCAATGCTAAATACTGCGAAGACCAAAACTAATAGTTAAATACAGGAAAAACCTGTTCGTAACTTAATCCATCGAAAGAATGACAAAGTAATTATAGACATTAACCGATATTTTTCCGAAAGATTATATTTCCGAAAGATGATAAGAGCCTTGTAGCTTAATACCGAATTTCAAGTTTCATCAAATAAACCAGATCGAAAAACCGTTCAGGACAGTCTTACTTATTGGATACTAGCGGGTCCGGCGGACGTTGTCCCGCCCTTAGAATAAACCAAATATAGACAAATTATATACTAAAATGATCCTCATGAATCCCTCTATCCACTGGTGAAACCCGCATGAAAATCCGTTCGGTGATTTTTGAGTTTATCGCGAACAGACAGACAGACAGACGCGGTAGAGGACTTTGTTTTATACTATGTAATGACTAGCCTCTGTCCGACTTCGTCCACATGGTATAGTTACTTTGGGCTAACGCTACGAAGCAGCGGAATCTCTCAAGAGGAAAGAAAAACCGATTCTGAAACATTCTTCATTGGTGCTCCGCTCCTGTTGTTCTTAGCGTGATGACATATAGCCTATAGCCTTCCTCGATAAATGATCTATATAACACTGAAAGAATTTTTCAATTCGGACGAGTAGTCCCACATATTACCCCCTACAACCTCACAAAGTCATAAACTTTACCTCTTTATAATATTAGTATAATACAGGTACATTCTGTATAGTTTAAAAACTACAATAACAATAGTACTCACCATAAAATAAATATTCCTATTACCTGGAAGAAAGTGCCTTCTGTTATTACGCTCCCCAATACACGAACTAAAAAGTGCAGTAAAGTATTAATTAAATGTAAAGTATTAAGATATTAGAATCAAGCCAAATTTATGATTCAAAATAAACCTAGTCATATAATATGTTACTCTGATATATAAACTAATACCATACCAAATTTTGACAAAATCTGTCCAGTAGTTTCATGTGTTGCGCGTACAAACAATAGACAGGCAGACAAACAAACATGCTAAAAACCATGGAAATGTATTCTATTATTGATTCTAAAGCTCAGATTATTTCCTTTTAAATATATTCAATTCATAGATTTCGTATCTTTTATTATAAGTATGTTTTTATCATAAATTTAGTACTTTCGCAGTGATGCATGCACAAACGGTTGTTTGACCGTTCGGTCAGATAGACAAAAATTACTAAAATGATTGAATTGTATTCAATGACTTATTCTTAATTATTTGTAGCAATTTCCACAAACCTGACAAGTACAAACATTTTTTTTTCTCGAACTGACTACGCTATTGGCCTTACATTCTTATATACTAGCTGTGCCCGCGACTCCGTCCGAGTGGAACCTAATGTAAAAAAACAGTGACTAATAAAATCATCGTCTGAATATATTAAGTCCATTTACTTATCTACATTTCTCTCGTACTAAAGTCGCGTTGTCTTTAAAATTATAATATTTTTTGATAATTGAACCAATTTTAATGAATCCAAGACAAAATGTTACTCGAGGATATGCTTTATGATTTTCTTGGTGAAGTTTTATCGTGAACGCAGTACTTTAGCAGTGATGCGTGTTTAAAGTCAGACAGACAGAAAATTCTCAAAATTATTGAAATGTATTCTATTAATTATTCCAAGACACAAAATTTTTTTTCATAAAAATCTAAACACCACAAACATGTTAGATTTACATTCTAATTATATTTATATATGTCATTAACAATATCTAAATTAATAATCTTTACTCCATATATTTTTTAAAACACATAACTCTTTTCCTATTTGAATGTTAAATAAAGTTTTACAATTTCCAATTTTGTTGATCTGATTAAAAGTTAACGTTTCAAAGCATTAAAAGAGGAATTGAAAATTACATTACAGTCATAAATACAAAACTAAATAAATAATCAGGATATATGAGATATAATAAGGAAATTGAATAAAAACTATTTAGACTAAAGTTTATATAATCTATATACATTTTTATTGGTTTATTTCAAAGAAATCTAAATCTACATTCTCGTATTAAAAAAAAACAAAATTAAGTAAAATATCAATTTTTAAATCTATAAATAAATTAAATAACATATAAGTGAAGAAACTGGAACATTAATAAAACAGAAACAGCCACCAGTAATTAGAGCAGTACGGGATTTTAGTCTGGCATGTACTGAATTTCATATTTTATTCGTAATCTTGTCCTGACTCTATATTTTGTAATATTGAAGCTGTTTTACGTAATATAGTTTGGTTATTGTGCAAAAGTGAAGTAATATCATTACCTACTCGACAATGGCAGTAATAATCTACTAGAAGATTGGTTACCATAAATAAATAAATAAAAATAATAAAGTAGAGTTAAAAATACTTTTATTGACTTCCGCTTTAAAAGATCTACTACTCTCATGGAAAACATTTATATCTGATACCTTTTCATTATATAACTGAGCGCATGTTTTCATTACGGAATTAGAGCCATAATTAGTGTTAGTTTAAGACTTATAAAAGCCGTGTTTTCCGAGTGTATTTTGAGTAATTTTCAGCCCTAAATGTTCCACCAGATGTTGGCAATCTATTTTGTCATTTAATATATTATACCAGACCAGAACATCAAATCTGCAACTAATCGCCTCTGTTAGAGAGTTAACATATTTAGGACACAAAGGTTCTCATTTTTAACTCGTGACAGAAG
This sequence comes from Antheraea yamamai, assembly GCA_036509395.1. Taxonomy (NCBI): domain Eukaryota; kingdom Metazoa; phylum Arthropoda; class Insecta; order Lepidoptera; family Saturniidae; genus Antheraea; species Antheraea yamamai. Next base: position 1,500,768 of record AP028428.1, read on the forward strand.
CATGCCACGTCTTTCGGTAAATCTCAGATTTTGTTTCAATATTTTCGATTCTGTTATGTAAATAGCACAACACGGGGTTCATATCTGTGATCTAATTCTAAGATGCTGCGTAAAAAAAAATAAAGAATAGTATATGAAAAGAAGATACAATCTTAAATGGCTTTGAAATTATATTATACATATTCATAATGTTCGTCGAATGACAATTTATTATCTAGCTATACTCCTAGGTCTGTAACGCACAACTTAAAAGAATGATGTCACTGAGATGATACTAGTATTTGATGGCATTTTTCGTTTTCATCCTATAGGTTTGTAATATATCATATAGCATGTTTAAATCCTTTTATAATTAAACGCAGTCTTTAATAGAACTGTAATAACTATATTGGTGTCATCAACGTACATCGAAAACTCTGCATAGTGAAAAAAGGAATCTATATCATATACTTCTCATCTATACTTCTTCTTCTTCTTACCCTTATCCCACCTGAGTAGGGTCGGTACAACATGTTTGTCATGTTGTGATGTATGATTTCGCTTAATTCTTACGATCCGCCGCCTGCCTGACATCAACCCTCATTGGGATTATTTTGTTGTATCTCTATATGTTTATGACTATTATATATAATTCAATACTACGTTTACTTCTCATATATACTTCTATACTAATATTATAAAGAGGTAAAGTTTGTCAGTTTCTGAGGTTGTAGAGGGTAATCTCAGGTACTACTGGTCCGATTTGAAAAATTATTTCAGTGTTATATAGGTCATTTATCGAGGAAGTCTACAGGCTAGGCTGGATATCATCACGGTAAGTCCAATAGGAGCTGAGCACCAATGAAGAATGTATTAAAAGTGGTCTTTTTTTGTCTTGAGAGCATCCGCTGCGTGTTAGCGTTGGCCCAAAGTAACTATTCAACTCGGACGAAGTCGCGGGCAGAGGCTAGTTCTCATATAAATCTCATTCTAAATACTAGAAACTGTGACAAATTGGTCTACCCATGTTTCATACTCAATAAAACCAGTAAAACTTTTTTGAGTAATAGTGTTAGGTTTTACAACAAAGTTCCAAAGCTTATTAATTATTTACCGGACTGTAAGTTTAAGCAGGCACGTCAAGCGGGTTTGATGCCTGGAATTGACACCTCTCTCTGTGCATCCACTAAACATGATTGTAACGTTAATGTATTTTAAATATATATATTAAAAAGATAAACACGATTGAGTTTGTTGCCGGTTCTTCTCGATGACTGGTGGTTTGTCTGAACCGGTTGTGGTTTTGACGTTCATAAGCGCCTTATTAGAGCCTACATTTAATATAGTATTTTGATTTGAACATACGTATATGTTAAATAAAAGGGACATCAAGTGCGATCTAAGGTTTGCAAGTTCTGGAATGTTGTAATCCTATTTTAACTGCTTATGAGCGGTCAGAGTATGAAAATAACTATCGCAATAAATCCCCGAGTATCCCGATAGCTTCAAACTATTTTATTAAGACTAATTGAGACAGTCGATTGACGCATTTATCGTAATAAGTATAAATTTCGTCTACTTGAACACCATGGTCTACTGTGCCGATTACAAAATTTGTTTATCTAGCCAGATTCAAGACCACCGAACTTCGAAATCCGTGCTAATTATCTGGTATATATTTACGTAATAAAATATATATTTACGCATAAACTACCTATTCCTAGAGCTAGCTAAAGACTGGTTATATAAATTTACCAGTTATTAGTTATTGCAAGTAATTGCTGCCCGCGGTTCAACGCACTTTTTTTTTTTATTTAGTAATTATGTTTGACTTGTTATTTTAATTTAATAAAATATTATTTTATTTTATGATTTCTGAATTCTCATAATAGGTTATAAATTCTGGATTGATTTATTGGGTTAAATTTTAATTTTTAAATATATTTATTTTGGAATACCTTATAGGTACTGCCTGTATTTAAAATTTGATAAAACCTAATTTTACCCGCTGCTCCGCGCGCTTTTTCCATACAGTTTAAACTCTTTATTATATATTTTATTATGTCTAAAAGATTTACTGATATTTTTATAGAATATCATTTTTGTAATGGTTTTTGCAATGTGTGCAAAATTTTATGAAAATCTGTTGATAACAAAAATGTATATATTTTAAAATGCAAGTTCCCTAAATTTCCTTGTTATTAATATTTCTTAGGAGTTACGAGAATTCTGATTATAGAGAGTCATGGTGGTCTAGTGGTTTGACCGCTGGAATATCAATCCGAAATCCGCTGATGCGGCATGAACCAACGTCGTGGTTCAACGTTCAACCAACGGCATGAAGTCACGTACATTTACTAATTTCAATTAGTAACACTATCGGCTGACGGTGAAGGGAAACATCGTGAGGAAACCTGAACCTGAGAAATGTTCTTGTAGCACTACTGTATGTTGGAAAACATAGAACTGTGAATTTCTCAGAGTTTGAAATCGCCAATACGTCGTGGGCTGGCGTGGTGATTATGCCCAAACCTTCCTTCCGGAAAAGGCTTACGGCCCTGCAGTGGATCACCTAAGGGCTGATGATGAATAATTCAGTTATTAATAATTCCTACAATTTAATAGTCGCTGAAACAATTTACGTGAACTTCATTTCCTGGAAAACGTTTGAAAAAAAAATATTAATAAAGAAATACTTTATAGGCTTCTATCCACGTGTCGACATCCAGTAGTCGCTTGTTGCGTATCTAATAGGTATTCAATTTGGAAGTCTAAGGGTCTAAGTTATAAGCAGTTGGTATTAACTCATGTCCTTGTACTTCGAAGTGAGAAATTTAGATTTATATACGCAAAAAATGTGTAACTTAAAAATAGTGACGTTATAGGGGGTAATCTCAGGAACTACTAAGCCGATTTTGAAAATTCTTTTACCAATATAAAGGTCACGTTATTTGTGAGAGTCATAGGTTATATATCATCACGCTAAGACTAATAGGAGCGGAGCAACAATGAAAAATGTTTTAAAATCGAGGCTTTTTTTCCTTTTGAGAGCTTCCGCTGCGTCTTAGCCCAAAATAACTATTCCACGCGTACGAAGTCGCGGGCAGAAGCTATTAACTAATTATATTATCTATAATAATATTATAAAGAGGTAAAGTTTGTGAGGTTGTAGGGGGTAATATCTGGGGAGTCGGAGAAAAAATGGTGGAACGAAAACGTTTCTCACGAACGCTGCCTTAACTAAGAGATATATGATTGAGTTCTAGGTGTAGCTTGATAATGCCTATTACCGCCTAACGAAGTGGGCACGGGTCGGCTAGTATATTATACAAACAACTACCTATAGCACCACCTAGTAGTGGTGAGTTTTAGTAAGATATGATGATCAGCCAAATGTTATTGGATTTTATAAATCTTTATTTTAAATACTTTCTTGGTCGTAGTCTTAGCCTTAGTTGGTGAAAACCATATCACCTGATGTTAAATGACGATTTGGTCTAATATGGTAAGCACACTAAACCTCGGGGAGGCTGGCTCTCAAGTGCAGTTGCCGGAACACATGCATAAGTACTTGACGGCAGATTTCCAACTTGAGTGTGGTAGCTGGTAGCCGAGGACTTATTCAACATTAAGCATCGGCAGGGAATACATTCTCACACATTGGAACCGAAATGGTCTCGGACGATCTGGTTCCAGTCGGGTTTCTCCCCAAGAACGTTCCAATTGTGAAATGAGCTCCCTGCTGAGGTTTTCCCGAGGATTACAGTATGGAGTTCTTCAAGGGGAAAATAAATAAGTTATTGAAGGGTCGGCAACGTGCATGTAACACCTCGATGTTACAAGCGTCTATAGGCTGCGATGACTGCTTAACATCATGCTAGTATTAAAAAAAGCTATCCGGTTGGCTTACAAAGAGCTCTACCACCATACCATGGTTTCATGGATGTTTTTCTTCATCGAAAATTCCTATTCATTCATAAGGATTCGAACTTACGTCGATGGGCGTGATATCTAAATACACTAAAAAGTAGCTATCATTGCTTCCAAAATATTTTTTTACTATTCTTAAGGGTATTGTTGACAATTCTTCAACACTATTAATTTACGGGTGATATACAGATATCTTGTACAAAATTTCATGAAAATCGGTTGAAAATGAATTTCAATTTAATGAAATTTATAATTATTGTTAACTAGCGGATAGGCGGACGTTGTCCCGCTGTCATAATAAAAAAAATGAGTGCTCGTAGCCGTCACACGCGATTGAAGTAAAACTTCTTTGGCGTTAAAAGTTAGTAATCTTTTCGTACTTTTCTATATTTTATTTACTTTATAACAAAAAGTTGCTAAAAATATTTTCTGTGTTACTTAAGTTCCGAATTAGCTGATAGATGGCACTACAGATAGTGAAGTTTTAATTTGTTACTTACTTACATTGAAACCTAATGGCGGCATGGTCGCGCGTCCGTATAAACGTAATTAATTCTATTCTATGAATTTCTTTTTGCAAAATTTTTGTTTGATTTGTTTATAAACTATTTATTGACAAAATCAGAAATATTTAAAACCGGACTGTACAGGAACGTGACGCCATATTTCCGTAACGTTGCATTGTCGTCCAGTTACCTCCTATTCGCACCTCAAGAAGTTTTACTTCAAAAACCTTAACTAATTATATACCTATACCTTCCTCATGGCCACTTTATCTACTGGTGAAAACCGCATGAACATCCGTTCAGTAGTTTTTGAGTTTATCGGGAACAGACAGATAGACTAGCAGAGGATTTTGTTTTATAATATTTAGTGACACATATAAGCCAAAGAAGTTTCACTTCCTCCACGTGTACACACACACTGATACACGCAATGTTTTTGTTTATAGGTGACAATGCAACAACGTCCATCAACAAGCACAGAGCGCACCCCGTTGGTGCAGCCGACCTACGTTTTTGAATCCAGCCTCAGGAGACGTTACCAGAAGCGGCTTCACCACATACAGTGTGCTTTATGCGTCGGCATAATGTAAGTTTAAATAACACTTTTTGACGTAAAATATCTATTAACACGCCTTGTGGCGGTATGTCGTTACGACAAATGGCATGACCCTCTCTTACGCCGTCATGCCCCTTCTACACAACCGGTCATGACACTCTTGTGTGGGTGTGTGTGCGTATACACTTCGTGCCTTATCTGCGAAAGCTGTGTTCTATTTCTATCCGACTATACTATACTTGATACGTTTTTAATCATAAATTCTAATATTAACTTAAATGTTTCACATTTGTTTGGAGTCCGATGAAGACCAACTTAATTTTTTTACCCGTTGAAAAAAAACATTTTCCGTCTTCGCTTGTGATATAGACCTTACTATAGACGTGTGTGTGTGTCTCAACAAATTCTTTTTTGAAACTTTGATATTTACAATATTTTAAGCCAAAGAAGTTTCGTAGGTATACATTTTAAATCTGTGATACCTACTAAGATAATCTCTGAAATGATACTTTGTAAAGAGCAATTTTGTATATTGGGCAAAATAGCGTCGCGGATAACTCGTTAGTTTTTAATAATACTGAAATGATATAAATAGTTATTTGCGGATTTTACTATAGAAAATTCTAGAAATTTTACATAGAAATTTATTCATCTTTGTCTCGATTTTATACGTACAATATATTACGTTTTTAATCAATTATGATTCAAGTAGATATTTGCCTATAACAAACACTAAGTAGGTAATAAGAATGTGGCAGTACAACGACCACGTTACTACTTTCAGAAGATTTTGTAGAATAAAGATACGACTTCGATTGTGTCATCTTGTAAACGCTTTGACAGCTAATTTACGTAAACCTCTGTATTTGAATTGAGCAGACATATACATACGTACGAGATTACCTACATATATAATATTTGCAGAAGATTAGAGATAAAAATGAACAGACAACAAAAATTAAATCATTTCTAGGCTAACAGAATAACAGTAAAAACTAGAAATGGACTTGCTGAATAATAAAGTCATAGACAAAGCTAGAATATTAACAGTTCGTCATATCATATATTTATCAGTTATAATAAAATCCAAATAACACTAATAAAACAACTGGTTGGTGAGTTTTGGATAATCGCGTAATCGAGTAATCCCTCTTATGCAGTATTTGTTTCTATTTGTGAGTTATATCTTAAAGCATATATTGTGCAGGTATTATGGTATATGGTATTATAGTAATGGCCCCGATATAGTCAATAGTATGGATACAGGTAGACAGCAGCTCCCCCAATATATAAAATCTAGCTGAACCGGCTAACTTCGTACCGCCTCATAATTAATAAATGTTGTGTTAACTTATTAGCTAAATTAAAAATAATTCAACAAAAATACAAAAGAGTCTTTTAATTACATTGCAATGAATGTAATTCATCTTGGTAGGAAAGTCCGCGTAGTATTCCTACACCACTTTCTGTTAAACTATTTGCTGCATACGTTGCACTCAGGTCGATTCCCTGTGGTCAATTTAATAACAACTATTTAAAACAAAGCTATAACACCGTATGTGTAATTATAATATTATTTATATGATAATATGTCATGGGCAAATTTTGTTAAGAGATCAATCGTAGATATTAGAATGTATTTTTGTTTTCTTATTTTTACATTTTTCTACCCACCAGAGCAATCCTCGGAGTGGCGCTGCTCGTGACCGTTTCTTATAATCTCACGAAAGACACCATAGACAACGGAACGAGCATCGACAATGACACCGATACTGTCCCGTCTATACCCCTTCCAACAATGATGGGAAGGAACTTGAAAGCTGTTTCACCAGCAATTCAGCCATTTCTCGAAAATACGTGGCCTTTGGAAGGTAATATTGTTGAATGCAAAGTTTATAAATTCGTACTTTATATAATTTCGAATATAACATGGACACCACTACATGTTTAAAACCAAAGCAGTAGTGTTTTCGCTATAAACTTCTGACTAATCATGTCACCAACAACATAATTTGCACGTGTTATCGTTTTTCTGACTGTACATTTTTAGTGCTATTTCTTTTGGAACCAATCTTGTAGATTATTATTGCTGTTATTAAGTAGGTAAGTATTACAAGTGTCTTGTGATCATTTCCATGTTCTAACAAGAGGGACAACTACATAATCTACAGAAATCATGCGGTATTATTTTACATCCGATTCATTTGTGCACAAAACCCAAACTATATTACGTAAAAACCACCACCAATATTAGAAAATGTATAGTTGAATAACACAAGATTATTAATAAAATATAAAATCCACTGAAAAACATTCCAAGATCCCGCCAAGAACTCCCTATGCAAAATTTAAAACGAGATTGCAGTTTGACAGTTATGTTTTTATTTGTAAAGCAAAGTTCATAGACAACTCTCATCTTAATTATGCCGAACAACACGCTGATTATAGTTAATTATATTATATTATTTACCTCCTTGATTACACCTACTGACTTATTATTTCGTATTTATGATATTCGTTAAACACGGTTATAAATTTCAGATATATATTCTTGTCTCTGACGATTACGTCAGATTATTATAGTCGTGCCTATAATGTTTTTAATATCAGAATATATTACGAGCATTTTTTTCTTAATTATTGTACAAGGCTGTCCACGAATTTGCATCGAGTATCATTTAGTAGCCTTTTTACCGATTTATAGCCTCGTGTTTGACTAGAATCTCGAATGATGCAGTCGTGGATATTTAGATGCTAAGATTAGACGGAACCGGCTGGCAAATGCCGCCGGAACGTATCGATAGATATTTTGTAACGTATATTATTTTTTTAATATATTAGCACGCCAAAACGAGTTCAGTATACCGAGAGATCGGCAATATATCGCCTTTAGCTGCTCTCTTGCCTGTTTCAAGCTTCTCGGTTGAGAGTTATATCACTACATATTATAAAACTAAGTCCTCTGCCACGTCAGTTTGTCTGTTCGCGATAAATTCAAAAACTACTAAACGGATTTTCATGCGGTTTTCACCAGTAGATGAAGTGATTTATGAGGAAGGTTTAGGTATATAATTTGTAAAGTTTTTTTTTATTATGGGGGCGGGATAACGTCCCCCGGGCACGCTAATGCTATATAAAACCAGTCTGAAATCTGGGTGTAGTGATCGCGGCACAACCATGTACAGACCTCTACTACACCTAAAAGGAGGTAGTTAGCTATACGAGCGTTGGAAATTAACCTACCATCATGTTATAATTTCCTCAAGATGTTTTCCTTCACAGAAGACTTGAACTAATTACAAGTTTTAACAGGAGTTTTCGACTGGATCTTGGAACATCGTGTCGTGGATTTTATATGTTATTCATAATCTTGTGTTATTTGACTCTATATTTTGTAATATTGGTGGTGTCTTAAGTAATATAGATTGGTTATTGTGCACAATTGAAGTGGATGCGAAATAATATCATGGTGCATAGATCGTGACTTGCCATAAAAACCCTCTGAAAGTTCTAGCAAGAGGGCCAAATCTTGTTAGTTTACTGAAATGATCGCAACAATCTTGTAAGATCATTAGCTACTCGACAATGGCTGTAATAATCTACTAGAAGATTGGTAGTCAAATATAAAACAAAACAACAGGACGACGGTGACCGTCTATATATAAACTTGTCTCTATAATCATTCTTAATATAGTCGCCATTTAATATATTCATGGGTTCCGTTAAAAATATCTAGCACAGTAAATATAAAAATACAGGTTGTATGAAAATAAATTATTTACATATTTATCTACTTCTGTTTCATTTTTAGCATCACTCTTGTTTATTTTCGATCAATAATAAATAATAATGCCTTTGCATATATATTTTTTTATCTGACAGCTAACATATACATATATATATATATATAAATATAATTGGAATGTCTGTTTGTCCTGACT
>AP028428.1:1512179-1555170 GCA_036509395.1 Antheraea yamamai
TTTTTTTTATTATTTTATTTTTTTTTATTTTTAATAATTATTATTATTAATAAATAAAAAAATTTATTAAAATATTTTATTTTTTTATTTTTTTTCTCATATCATCTTCTTTTTTTTTTAATTTTTTTATTATTTTTTTTATTTTAAAAAAAAAATAATTTATTTTTATTATTATTATTATTCCTCTTTTTGTTTATTATTTTCTTCATTTTATTTTTTTTTTTTATTTTTTTTTATTATACCATTATAATTACATTTTTTTTATTTACATTAATTTTTTTTCTCCATTCTTCATCTTTCTTTTTTTTTACATTTACCATATAATTATTATTATTCCATTTTTTATCCACTTTTTTTTTTTTAATAAATAAAGACATTTTTTCACTCAGAACCCCCTCCTCCCTTTAAAAGCCAATTTTTCCTATCATAAATTTTTTTTTACTTCTCTTATCAAAAATTTTTATTAAAGCCAATCCTTCGACCACTTCCCCCTTGGGGATTGCCTCCCCCCCCTAACCCCTCTTAAATACAACCAAAAAAATCCCTTTTCATTTTTTATAGAAAAAAAATTATAACCCTCCTCTTTTTTTTTTCCTCCTCCCTCCCCCAAAAAATAATCCCAATTCCCCCTTTAAATATTTTTTTTTCAGGATTTTCCCCCCCCCCCACACCCCCCCCCGTAGTTTCCCCCGGAAAGACCCCCCCCCCTATCTCCCCTATTCCCCCCCCCCTTCCTCTTAGAGGGGGGATGATTTTTTCTACACACATTATTCTTTCTCCTCTCTCCCGGAGCACCTCCATGCCTCTTTTTTCTTTTTCCCACTCCCTAGCCACCACAAATTTCCATCATTGCTTTCCTCACCTTCTAGTTCGCCGCTCCTTCCCTCTTTTTTTTTTTTCTTTTTTTTTCTCCATTCTTCCATATTACTACTCCTTTCGAGTATTTATTAGTAATTTATTATTACAAGTTATTTTTACAAGGGTCGTGTGATTATTTCAATGTCAATGTTAATGTTCAACAAAATGTGCTCCCTTGTTAGAACTTTCCAGGGAATTTTTGTGGCATCTTAAAATTCATGCTCCGTGGTAGTATTTTCCAGTCACTTCACTTATCCACAATAACCGAACTATATTACGTGAAACACCACCAATTTTACAAAATATAGAGTCAAATAACACAAGATTATGAATAAAATATAAAATCCACATGACAGACTGAGAACCCGCGAAAAAAATAAAAACTCCACTTTGCCTCTTTTACAGGATCTAACACGGAGAGTGTTATGTAGAGCTCTTCGTATTGATAGCTGCTGCTGAGTTCTATTAACGAATGACTCGCCACAAATTGAAATTCTGTCCATGTCATTTTAATGGTTGGAAGTCGTCTACCGAGCATTTTTTTTTCACGTACCTCAGTTCGCCGGTATGAAGTCCCAGCGGCGATGTTTCTGTACCATTGTATCTTATTAGCTTCTGCCCGCGACTCCGTCCACGTGGAATAGTTACTTTGGACTAACGCTAACTTTTTTTTTTTTTTTTTTTTTTCTTTTTTTTACTTTTTTTGTGTTTGTCTTGGGGTTTTTTCTCTCCTCCCCCTCTCTCCCCCCCCCCCTATTAATTTTCGCCAAATTTATTATTTTTTTTTTTTTTTTTTTTTTTTTTTTTTTTTTTTTTTTTTTTTTTTTTCGCCGGTTGGTTTTTTTTTTCTTTATTTTTTTTCTCTCTTTTCTTTTTTCTTTTTTTATTTTGTTATTATTTTTTTTTATTCTTATGATATGAGGGGTGGGGTTTGTGGTTCTGCTTTCTGTTTGTTTTGGCTTTGGGTTGGTCCGGGTCTGTCGGCGGGGTGGGGGGGGGGGGGGGGGGGGGGGGGCGCGTCCGGGGTTTTGGCGTCCGGTATGCCTCTGTGCTCTCGGTTCGGTAGGGCTTGGGGGGGGGGGGGGGGGGGGGGGGGGGGGGGGGGGGGGGGGCGCCTGGGCGGGTGTCTGTTGGGGGGGGGGGGGCGGGGGGGCGCGGGGGCCGTCGCTATCTCTCCTTCCCCCCCCCCCCCGCGTCGGGGGGGGGAGGGGGGGGGGGCTTTTTTGGCCCCCTTCTCCGGCCGCTCTTTCGGTGTCTTCTTTTTTTTTTTGGGGGTTTTCGTTTTTCTCGCGTTTTATGGGCGGGGGAATGTTTTTTTTTTTCTTTTTTTCTTCCTTTTTTTTTTTTTTTTTTTCCCGGGGGTTCTCCCTATTCTTTTTTTTTTTTTTTTTCGGTTTTTTTTTGTTTTTTTTGTTGGGTTTCCTGCTTTTTTTTTTCTTCCTTCTTTTGTAAGTGAATCTTTTTCCTTTTAAAGTTTTTTTTTTTTTGGGGCGGGCTTTCCCCTTTCTCCCCCTTTTTTCCGAGGGGAAGTTTTTTTTTCCTTCCTCTTTTTTCTCCCCCCCCCTCCTCCTTTTCTCTCCTTTCGCTCCCCTTGGGCCTTTGGGGGGTTTGGTTTTTTTTTTTCTCTTTTTTTCTCCCTTTATTTTTTTTTTTTTTTTTTCCCCCCTTCTTTTTTGGGGTCCCCCCTTTTCCGCCGGCGGCGGGGGGGGCTCTTCCTCATTTTCTCCTCATCTCCCCCCCTCTTCTTGGGGGGGGGTTGTCGGGTGATATATATTTTTCCGTTTTCCTATTTTTTTTCTTTTTTTTTTTCTCCTTCTCCCCCTTCTCCTTTTTTTATATTTTATTTTTTTTTTTTTTTTCCTTTTAATAATAATTATTATTTTTTTGTTTTTTTTTTACATTTTTTATTTAATATAATATAATAAAAAATACTTTTTTTTCTTTTTAAATTTTTTTTTTCTTCTTCCCATTACCTCCTTTCTTTTCTTTTTTTATTATCTCCCTTCATATAATTTTTAGAAAAATTATTTATAATTAGAACTCTTCTTTCGTAGTAAATAGAGAAACTAGAGAAACATTTATTTACAACATTTATTTCTAGCTCATCTTCCCCTATTAACTCGCGACTTCGTTTACGTAGACGGTGAAAATATTTTAAATAATACATACGTTAACCCCGATTTTGAAACATTCTTCATTGGCTCCTATTGATCATTTCATGATATTAGGTCTTTACCTATGAAATTGCCGTTTTGTATGAAAAAATTTAAACGAATTTTTTTCATGTATTTTTTATTTGTATTAATCGAATTAATCACCCATGCAATCAATGCATCTTTGCCAACGTAGTGGCAGTTTATCGATGCCCTTCTTAAAGAAATCAGCTGGACGGGAGGCAACAAATTCTTCAAAGGCATTTTGTACTGCTCCTCGGGTATTGAATTTTTTTCCCGCCAAGGAGTTATCCAAATTCTGGAAAAAGTAGTAGTCTGTAGGCGCAAGGTCTGGTGAGTAGGGCGGATGACGGTGAACTTCCAACCCCAGTTCTTGCAACTTGGAAACTGTCTGCTGTGCAGTATGAGGTCGGGCGTTGTCGTGCAGGAGCAGCGTAGACGAGCGATTGACCAATGCTGGTAGGAGATGTGCCAGCTTCTCCATCATTGTGTTCAGTTCTTCACAGTACACATCTGCAGTAATGCTCACCCCGTTTGGTAAGAAGCTGTGATGAATCACACCGGCGCTATACCACCAAACAGTGACCATTACTTTTCTAGGGGTAAGTTTTCGTTTAGAGCATTGTTTAGGTGCTGAACCAGGATCCAACCAACTTGCTGAGCGCTTGCGGTTATCAAGCAGAATCCATTTTTCAACGCAGGTAATAATGCGGTTCAAGATTCCTTCTTTTGTGTCTTTAAGAGGCCGTCTCCGCTCTTCCCTGGATCATATGGGCCCTTTTACTTTTTTACCTTGCCAATTTGACGCAAATGGACCAATATTGTTTTGACGCTAACGTCGAAAGCTGCTGCTAATTCAGCCGTAGATTGTGTATCATCCGCTTCCACAATCACCTTTAATTCGTCACTGTCGACCAAAGTCTTCGGACGACCGCGAGGTTCATTTTTCAGGTCGAAATTGCCAGAACGGAAGCGAGCAAACCAATAACAGGTGGTGCGTTGGTTTGTAGTGTTAGCTCCATAAACGTCGTTGATGTTGCGTGTAGCTTGTGCCGCGTTGCTGCCACGACGGTACTCATATTCCATAATTACTCGAATTTTTAACGTATCCATGATGACAAAAAAGACTGAAATGCGATGAAAATGTAACACTAATCAATAAACAAATGACTACTTTTGGAAAAAGAATTCCATGTTTTTAAAATAAAATTAATTTGAAATTAGAATTCTTAGCCAAACAAAAATTATTTTGATTTGAAATGGCCAGTACTGCAGAACGGCAATTTCATAGGTAAAGACCTATAATATAGATTTCCTTGATAAATGAGTTATCTAACACTGAAATAATTTTTCAAATCGGACCAGTAGTTCCTGAGAGTAGCGCGTTAAACCAAACAAAAAAGCAAACAGCTTTATTAGTATACTGGCTGTCCTCCGCGGCTCCGCACGCGTTTTTTTAAATGTATTAAGTAACTATGGTGTCATAGTTACAAATGTTTTTGAAAAAGCATTTCTGTAATGTACACACCTACTTACAATCTTACATTACGCCATCTACTGTAACATGTCACGTGTACATTAGATATGTGAATACGAATAGTATATCGAATGGGATGGGATTTATCATTAGCAACATACCTGAAACTTTAACCTACTATGTACCACCCTCAGTGATCATTAACACTATATAAGAAAGTAATGAAAATTTTAAACTATACATTATCGAACAATATGTGTTAAATTGTTTATTATATAGACAAAATATGCCCATATTGTCGATATAATTGTATTATTCTTATACGTTGCTATAATCACTGAGTTATGTAGATGCAAACGCGATAAATAAAACAAAATGGCCGCCAAAATGATAATATAATTCAAATTACATACATTTATTCTTGGAGTCCAGTACAGCGCACGTCTCACGCGCTTGTTTACAGTAAACAAACTATTTTTATTAAATTCACACGAACGAATACACAGGTAACAGTTCATCACTTCATAGTGTAAAACAAAGTCCTCTGGTCTGTATGTTTGTCTGTTCGCGATAAAGTCAAAATTACAGATCGGATTTTCATGCCGTTTTCAGCAGTAGATAGAATGATCCATGGGGAATGTTTAACTATAATTTTTCAAGGTTTTCTTTTTATTATCGGGGCGGGACAACGTCTTCCGAGCTCGCTAGTTATCTGCCCGTAAAAGTCCCGTGAAAGTCAGTCCAACCGATTAGGAGATAGTAGAATATTGCAGACGAAGTCTTGAGTAACAAAATAAAATAGTCTAAGTTACTTCTTATAAGGTGAGTTATCTGCCAATGAAAGCCCCGTGAAAATCAGTTCAAGCAATACGGATATTGCGAAGGCGAATAACAAAAACCTAAATTACTTTTTATGAGGTCTGCTATCTACCGGTGAACACCCCGTGAAAATCGGTCCAACCATTTTGGAAATAGCAATGCGGACGAAGCCGCGGACAAATAAAGTACAATATGTCAACCGCTATAATTTCGACTATCTGCCAGTACAATTCCCGTTAAAATAGGTCCAGCCGTTTTGGAGATTACCTGGAACAAACAAACAAACAGACAAAATATAATAATATAAAAATATTGACAGAAAATAAAAAAATTTTTTTGGTCATTTGTAGCCATATGCCACATTCCTCAAAAAGTTGTTATTTTAATTGTACATATACAAACTTTAGTTTTATAATACGTAATAGATAACAAATTTTGAATAGGAAAACAAAATAAACTTTGAAAATGTTTGCGATAGAAACTTACCACATTACCATGGCAACGTATATAATATTAACGTTAACGATATCTCTCAAAAGGAAAAAAGTACCCGATTTTGAAACATTCTTCATTGGTGCTCCGCTTCTATCGATCTTTGCGTGATGATATATAGCTTAAAGCCTTCCTCGATAAATGAGCTATCTAAAACCGAAGGGTTTTCTCAAATCGGACTAGTAGTTTCTGAGATCCTAGCGTTCAACCAAACAAACAAACAAACTCTTCAGCTTTATATATTAGTATAGATATAAAATTTCAAGAAACGAAGACAAGAAGAAACGTTCTTGTCTTGCTCAGGTTATTCTGCGAAATAGCTATGGCGGTTGTTAGTATTCAATACTAATTTAGATATAACTTTAAATAAATCTTTGCTATAATCCTTGTTATCTTCGAAGAGTTGTATCTTTAGAATGATTAAGTGTTACATTTAATTTAATGTCTTTGCCAAGAATAAATCTTGATAAGAAATAGCAGGACGTCGGGCAATAGGTGCAGCATCGTTGACATTTATGTTTTGCTCGTAATCTAAAACATTCATTTTAACTCATTTTCAAGCTTAGGAATAGTACTAACAGGTTATTACTTTCAAATATACAAAGTACCCACCCTCGTAATCTATTTAAATTTCATTAAATTGCTTTACGCAACTCTCCTTACACGTGTTACAGAATATATAATTTGGTATACTGTATAATTTGTAGATAGACATTTTTTATGCAAATTTTATTACTAGATTGACGTATATATACGTGCATTTTTCTATAGGCCTCTTTAACATATACACTTTTGTAGTACATTATTTTCATGTACCCCATAAAGTAACTACAGTGAGCATTAACTATGTAAGCACCCGAAACAAAAGAGGAAGGATAGAGAGCTGCGCGGTTACAATACATTGGCTTTTCTAGTCTTCGTATAAAGTAAAAGGACATCTGAGCCTGCCGAGAGAAGTCCTCTAAGCGTTAGTCAAAATCTCTTCTATCTAAAAGCACAAAAGGCACTCACTATTTTATACAATTACTTATTGATTCAAGGTATCGGCCCATTACAACGGTTCACAGCTTGAACGTATCATTCATATGAAGATCAATGTTGACATAATATCATCTGTCATAAATTTTAATATATAAAAAATATTTAGCGGTAATTAACTTACAAATGTTACCAAAGGGTATATCACTACATATTATAAAATAAAAGTCCTCTGCCACGTCTGTTTGTTTGTCTGTTCGCGATAAACTCAAAACGACTACGGATTTTCATTCCATTTTCACAAACCAGTAAATAAAGTGATCAGAAGGAAGGTTTAGGTATATAATCTGTCAAAGTTTTTTAACTACTAAGACGTGATAACGTCCGCCGGGCCCGCTAGTAGAATATATAATTTGGTATGCTGTATAATTGGGCGATAAAAATATATTTTGGACATTTTTTTTTATATCGTCAAATCTATTTTTGTCTCCCGTCTTGTGTTAAAAATAATATTGAATAAATGAATTTAAATTTTGTGATTTCACTGTGCTCTCACAACATGGCCTTGGGAGTTTCATACATATTATATTGGTAGCAACTTGGATAAGTTGATTAAGTTGGATAAGATAACTTGGAGGAATAATTTAAATAATAATTAGTTATCACATATTTTAGGCATAAAATAAATAAAAGTTTTAGATAAAATACTGCTGGGTTCTAAAATAAGCTTACTAACAACAACACCAATTTATGAAACAGTGTCTGATTGTAGACAATGTTTGCAATTAGAATAAATAACAAAAAAAATGAATAAAACCCAAATCGGGGTTTTTTTTTAGTAGCTCGGCAAAGTGACTGTACTGTGCCTGATGGTAAGCACAGTACAATCCAAAAACAATGGCGACCACCGAAAGACATACTATCCATCGCCGGTCGCCGCTGTCATGCCGGCCTGAAAGTTTGTTACGGTCCTTCTCGATAACTAACATTTACAAACAACTTCTTAGGATTTAAATTGAACAAAGTATTTCGATTTTTGAACATAACAACTTATACTCATGCATTATTAGTTACTAGTAACGTGCGGGGCCGTGCGGTTTATTGTAATACTTAGTTGTTTTCAGATAGTTTAAAAAAATGAATAGCTACATAATAGATTTCCTGAAAGTATTATGATGTAGGCTATAGATTTTGGAGTGACACATATGCAGGCGCATACAAATGAAATTCAATTTATAATAAAACCATATTTTTTAATATTTCATTTTAACGATTTATGAAAGTATTCATAATAATATAAATTAATTAATCTTAAGACATTTAACGGATTTTGAGATTACCACGACTCTCTTACCTGCATCTAAATCATTTGAAATAATCACGACACTCTGACTTGTATATACATCAGGAGTAACAAATCTTGGTGACTTAATATTATGCTCATGGTATACGTCGAAAGAGTGAGTACTGAATCGTATTAAATTACGATCATCCCTCTCTCCCTTTATATTGCCAATTGCAAAGGATCTCTTAGCGAAAACAAGAAGATTGGAAAAAACTTGTCGCGTACAAAATATCATGAAAACGGATTGCGAACAATTTTTGTCATAACTTTTATTTACGATTCGTAAGATTATTGTAGAATTTCTCTATCGATTGGAAAAGGACATGAACTTTTGGTGTATAAACAGATATTCATAGAAGTCATTCAAGCTGTTATGAGTATCGTTACCAGATCAGGCCCCCATCGGCAGCGGCTCAAGCCTACGTCTGTTCTCTCGGCGTGGAGCCCTTGAGTGCGTTGCTGGCGCGATACAGTGACACAAAATCATATATCACTGCGACAACATTACACATATCACCTCCACATACGTGCACGCATACACGCTTACACATGAAAGTGGAAGGGTTTTATTTTTTCCCCTTGTAAAACTGAAATAGTTTAGAATATTATCCGATACGAAATATATATAAGAGTTGTTGAGGTATGTATACTTGGTACACATATATGTTTCAACAACTCATATATGTATGAATAGTTAGCTTAGCTTAGCTCAGATAGGTCGCAAATTGCGAGCCAAGCCGAGGTGTGCCGTGCACCCTTGAACTAGTTACCCAAATAAAATCGGCTTAGTGCCTTAAGCGCTCGCCTTAGTAGTCCGGTGAAGCTGTTAAGACCTTGCCAGGTTAGGTCAATAGCGTAGTCAGTTCGAAAAAAAAATGTTATGAGTAGCACTCTTTCTAACAGTTATCTTTTGCAAAGTATTAATTTAAAATTATTATGTGTACAAACATATAGCTGTATTAATATAGAAGATATATTAGTAAAATTTATTTATTTTTCGAACATACGTTTTTACCCTTTCTAGCTGATAGTCGGTAAAGTTCAGTTTCGTATAGTTATTCGTTGTCTTTGTCTATCGCAGTAATTGGGCTGTGCGATAGAGGCAACGCTTTACAAAATCGACGCCTCCAATCTTAGCCATCTTGTTGTTAAGCTCTGTAAATTACAAGAATAGTTTTAAATTACATATGTAATATATTTATACTTAAAACTTATGATAATAACAAGTCCTACTTCAATCTAGTTATATGACGCCAATGTACAATACACTCCCAATTAGACAAACTTGACAATTGAACTCTTGAATACAAAGTGAGTTACTTTTAAATTGAACTATCTGCGACCGCGAGTCCGTCCGCATGAAACCTAATGTAAAAAAAGTGACTAATAAAATCATCTGAATGTATTAAGTTCATTTACTTATCTAATTTCTCTCGTACTTAAGTCTCGTCGTCACTAAATTACAATACTTTTGATAGAGTGAACCGATTTTAGTGAAACCAAGACTAAATGTTACCCGAGGATATGCTTTATGATTTTCTTGGTGAGGTTTTATCGTGAACGCAGTACTTTAGCAGTGATGCGTGTTCATACAAACAGACAGATTGAAATTGTACTTTATTACTTATTCCAAAACACCTACATCAATCTGTTTCACAAAAATCTAAAAAGTACAAACACGTTATATTTACATTTTTATTATATGAATAGCTGATAGCTCTACAAATACATATAGTAAATTACATTCTATAAGGTATTTTAATCTTTTATTACATTTATAACTTTGTTTTCTTTCTTAGTTTTTTTTTTAATTAATTTTATCTTTTACAATTATTCTTGTTTAATATCAATCGATCAATTTTTAATGTTGTATGTATTATTATGAGTTGTGTTAGAGTTATCTATGTATAGACACGTATTATCTATAGTCATGAAATGAAATAAATTAGATTCCTAAAATCTGTCCGTTAGATAAGAGGTTACCGCCTTGGGATGGGAAACCGCCGACCAAAGAGGATATCGCAAAGGCTGTCACGAAAGGGAAGGCTGCTCTAGCAGACCTGAGGAAAATAGAGCACTTAAGGAAACCTTTAAAGGGAGATACACCTGCAAATAAAGCACAGAGGGCCGCCGCCACAAATGAAGATGTAAAACCTTTGGCCGATTCTGCATACGCTGCTGAGCAAGCTACCAGGGAACTTCTGAATAGGTAAGTCGATTTAATAGACAGATTTCAATTACAGCGTAGACTATTGTAACTTCCTTTTCGTTTAAAAAGTTTCAATATAATTGTTTTCTAAAGCATTTCCTCAGCAAGCCTTACGGTAGAAGTTGAATAGTAGAAATCGTCACTTAAGAAAAATGCGTTATGACCTTCCTCTCTCTCTCTCTCCATGCGCCTAGGTCGACAAGATTTAGTGACACTATCTAGTTGATAGATTGATCGGCGCCATCTTTTGCCGTACTGTAAAAACAATGAAATAAATATACAAACTAAAAGTTACAGAAAATGAGAAAGTACCATCTATCCGATCATAGTGTAAACAGTTCCTAGGCTATTATAACACATACCTCTACTTTTTAACTGGCCATGTTAACAGTTTTAAAAGTAGGACTGATAAAATAGGTACCTCGTGTTTTAGTAACTGAGACCAAAAGTATGTAAAAACAATGCAAACAAAAAATAAATAGCATACCTGTTCTTGGCGATTAACGATAACAAAATCAAGACTGGTTTCGGAACAAAAATTTTTTTTTTATTTCGGCACTTGACTGATTTCATCGCAAAACCTTTTATAAACTGATAATACAAACAATTACAAAAACGATTTTTTTCATAACAGACAATGAGTGTTGAGCTGTACAGAGTTAACTAACTAATTTAGACAAATTTCTACGTTATAAGATGGTTTCCGTTATAAAGAGGTACTGAATATAAATTCCCATTTATTTCAATGTTACTTCTCAAGTTATTTAGGTATATAACGCGTCTCATACTTCACCAAGGTATATTAAATAATGTTATAAAAATAACAATTTTTAACTCATTACATTATTTTCTAAATATATAAAAATCCAGTGGTATGATGTTTGTCCACGATGAACTTCGAAATTATTTAACCGATCTTCATGAAAGTTGGCAATTAGGTATAATTTGGTTCTACTTGAGAGATAGGATAATTTAATTTCGATTAATTTCAATTCAATTAAATATGATTTTTGTAGGTGGTAGAGCCATGCCGAAGCTATTACTGGTTTCAGCATGAATGGGTCGGCTCGCCCGGGGTACTACCACCCTCTCACGGAAAACCGATGTGAAGTAACAATGCTTACATTCTTGCGTTTCGTTCGATCAGTGAGAGCACCGGAGGCCCACCTTCCACCTCCCGTCTCACCCACCCCCCTCGCCTCCCTCCAACCCAAAACACAGGCTGGCAACGCACTTTTGACTCCCCTGGTGATGTTAGTGTCTATGGACGGTGGTGATCACTTAACATCAGGTGACCCACCTGTTCGTTTGCCTGCTATGACATAAAAAGGAAAAAAATAATGGCCTGAATATTTTAAATTACAAAATAAATGATTGTCAATGTTGTTTATTGTTATTAATTGTAAGTTTTATCGATCTCGAACAGATGGCGTTTTAGATTAGTTTGTGGAAAGAAAACTTTAGGACGGACTGTTATAGATATCTCATAGATGACGGCACGTTTTAATTTTGAATTTCTTTTTCAACCTCAGTTTATTTTATGGTGCACATGTTCCGTTAATCTATTTACTACGTAACCACGCTTTTTCTGTATCCAGTGATTAGGCAGACTCATTACTCCACAATAACAAATACTTTATTTTAATTTTAATTCAACATGTAATAACTGAGCCACAGCAAATATTATAGGATGCAAATGTTACCCTTTAAGATATTATATTAATAACGTACATTAATCATTGTCAAAGAATCAAAAATTAGAAAAACTCAATAATACAAAATATTATACAGTGATAAATACTTTTTTTTTTTTTATGGTACGCAAACAAGTATCGCAATGATCTTCGTCTAATGGTCTGATAAATTAACACGATTTGGTAGACTGTCTGTGCCTCTTAATAAAACATACGATATCTATACATATAATAAGAATGAAAATCACTAACGTGTTTGTACTTGCAGATTTTTCTGAATAACAAACGTTGCAGGTGTCTCGGAATAAGTAATAAAAAACATTTCAATCAAATGTCTAAAAAATACATTTCACATGTCTGTTTGTCTGCTAAAGTACTGCATTCACGACAAAATCAATCATTAAGCATATCCGCGAGTAATATTTAGTCTTAGTTTCATTAAAATCCGTTCACTCTATCAAAAGTTATTATAATTTTAATGACGACGCGACTTAAGTACGAGAGAAAAGTAAATAAGTAAATGGACCTTATACATACATCCAGATTATTTTCTTAATAACATTTTTTTTAATATGGTTCCACGCGGACGAAGTCGCGGGCACAGCAAGTATATAATAATTTTTAGTAACCTCTTACGTATAATATTGCAACAAAATGTCATCATAAGACCGAATAAAAATTCGTACATATTTATTTTTTGTCGGTCGTAAAGTCAAATGAAGACATTTAATAATTCAAAATGATCCTTAATGAAATACGTTTGCCATATTTTAATATGATTTATTAATAATATTTATATGGAATTTTTATTCTAATAGCTCTATATAATTTTTTAAATGCAGTTTCGATATTAAATTTGCATAATTAAGTTAAGCAGACGGAAGCGTCGCAAAAAATAATGCGTCTAATTTATTATATTTTTAATTTATAACAACAACTATTGTTAATTGAATAGAACATTATTCATATCTTTCAGTTTCAAATATGGTGGAAACAGCTATAATAGTTAAGATTTTGGATAGAATGTTATTATGCAAACTTATAAAATACTAGCTGTTACCGCGACTCCGTCTGCGTGGATTTTCATATAAAAAAACAGTGACTAATAAAATCATCTGAATGTATTTTTACATCTAAATGTACATACATTTTTCTCGTACTTAAGTCGCGTCGTCATTAAAATTATAATAACTTTTTATAGAGAGAGGGAGCTGATTTTAATGAAACAAAGACTAAATATTGCTCGAGTCGCTTTATGATTTTCTTGGTAAAGTTTTATCGTGAACGTAGTACTTTAGTAGTGACGCTTGTTCAAACAAACAGACAGACATTTCTAAAATTGATTAAAATATATTTTATTACCTATTCCAAGACACTGGCAACAATTTTATTCACAACAATCAAAAAAGTACAGACACTTTAGATTTACATTCTTGTTATATGTATAGGCTAGTGGGCCCGGCGGACGTTAGTGCGCCCTGATAAAAAAAACTTTGACAAATTATATACCTAAACCTTCCTCATGAATCACTTTATCTCTTTGTGAATACCGCATGAAAATCCGTTCAGTAGTTTCTGAGTTTATCGCGAACAGACAGACAGACGTGGTAGAGGACTTTGTTTTATAATATACTAGCTGACCCGTGCCCACTTCATTGGGCGGTAATAGGCATTATCAAGCTACAACTTTTTTCTAGAACTCAATCATATATCTCTCATCGTTAAGGCAGCATTTGTAAGAAACGTTTTCGTTCGACCATTTTTTCTCAGACTCCCCAGATATTACCCCCTACAATCTCACAAACTTTACCTCTTTATAAAATAATAATAATAATATAATTAATTAATATCTTCTGCCTACGACTTCGTACGCGTGGAATAGTTATTTTGGGCTAACACGCAGTGGAAACTCTCAAAAGGAAAAAAACCCTGATTTTAAAACATTCTGCATTGTTGCTCCGCTCCTATTAGTCTTATCGTGATGATATATAGCCTATGACATTCACAAATAACGTGGCTGGTGGCGCCGATGCGATGGTCGACGTCACCGGAGGGTGCGGGTGCGGGGGTATCTATGTTCAATTTAAGTGGACTGTATATGCGGGGATGCTATATTTGATATTCAACTATTGCGATCAGTTACGATTAGGGACAAGGTAGGAAGGAAACTTGGCACATACCTCGCGGTGATGCAGTCTCCACTCTCGTTCTTTCCACTGGGTTTCCTCTCTCACAACACTTATTGTTTATAATATATGTCGGCACGTATGTAGCGATGCGTTTATTTCTCACTCGACCATGCAAAAACTCAAAATTGTTAGCATGCGGCGCGGCTCGGCGCGGTACGACACACTGTGCGAGCCGCGTAAACTACACGACGATAGCGGTCGAAGTAACACAATGGCGGCAACAGTCGAACACTGAACACTGGCGGCCGCAATCGAAAACTATTGGCGGCGCGAGCGTCGCAATACCGAACTAGCATGTGCCAGGAAAGGATGATTGGGCTAGATAGATGGCGTGACCTGATCGCAATTAATTGGTCGAAATTCAAAGGGACGCGATTTAAACCATAATGCGGGAATTTTCAAACATACATAAAGCGGCGCAACCAGTGGCTTTCTATTAGAATTTTCGAAATCGGTTTAGTACTTCCTGAGATTACCCCCTACAACGTTACAACGTTACAAACTCACAAACTTTACCTCTTTATAATATTAGTATAGATGTGGATAATATATTTATTTCTATAATTTATTGCTACTATATACATTAAAAACTCTTCGCTAGAGATGGAACAGATAACCATTTTGCATACTTCGTAATATTTTGAATAAAATTATAATTATACGGAGTTATTTAACATTTTTAACACACAGATAATATATAGAGATCTAGTCTACAGTTTGAGTAGTTTTTGAAGGGATTCTTTTTATGACAAGGTAGGGAAAAATTGTCGTTACGCGTTAAACTTAAGGTATGTATGTATTTGTGTGTATGTGTAAGTATGTATAAGTTTCTGGCTGCTTCTAGTAGTATACTAAAATGAGTAAATCTGTACTTAGGTGTTTATACTAAGGAACTTCGTATAGTGTACACTTTATGAGGATTCTCATGTACATATATATATATATTAGCATTGTTTTTGGTTGTTAAAACTTCTTTAGACGCGTTGAGCGGTATTTTTGGCAGGGGATAAACTTATAATTTCGCGTCATGACATGGTAGTAGGCATGACCGGCCGTATTGCGCTTGCGCGGCTTACGTCAGACTAGCCACGCGTGGTATAGCGGCCTTTGTACACGTAATATTGATATATTGCAGCTCATCGTAGGTTTGATGGATTAATATACTTTATAAGAATGTATATAAATTATTGCTCCGTGTGCCAATAGGTGTGAAAAACAGACTAATGTTAATAATTTCAATATACAAATTATGAAAGATAAATAATTCATACTATAATTAACTTAAAAATTCAAAAGAGAACACAGTCATTCCATCATTTTGAGTTCTCACTTCTGTCGGATGTCTTTATAGCCTCAAAAATGTTTTTAATAATACAAAAAAATAAGAATTGTTAATAAATTTTTCGCTAATTCTAATTAATTTAGCGGTTAGTTACAATCATAGATTTATGAAACCGATTGCACTTACAAACTCGCAGCTTCGTTACCCTATGGTTACAATACTTTACAATATAAAGATATAAGTAAACTGGATAATTCTCAACGACAAGGAAGTCTCAATTACATCGATTGATTGTATGGACGTTCTAATTTATCTATCCCTAATAAGCAACCACGTCAGCTTTCCGGCTTCAGTTAATTGGATTCATTGAAACCTATAATAAAATTGGTAGTTGTTGCAGAGAAATATCTTTAAACTAGCTGTGCCCGAGACTTCGTCCGCGTGAAACCTGATGTACAAAACAGTGACAAATAGAGTTATTTGAATGCATTAAGTTTACTACTATCATTACTTTCCTCTCGTACTTACGCCGCGTCGTCATTAAAATTAAAGTAACTTTTGATGAAACCAACCGATTTTATTGAAACAAAGACTAAGATGAAGGTATGCCTTATAATTTTCTTTATCATGAACGCAGTACATACAGTACAGTAGCAGTAATGCGTGTTCAAACAAACAGACAGACATTATTTTAAATGATTGAAATGTATTTCCTTACTTATTCCTAGACACCGGCAACTATTTTTTTACAAAAATCTAAAAAGTACAGACACGTTAGATTTACATTTTTATTATACGTATAGACATAGATAAGATCATGTATTTGTTTAATATAGAGCTTAATTGATATGCCGTCTGTGTGTTACTAAACCTTGAGAACCAAAAACTAACCGTAAGTCCCACTACGCGTGTTATTTTGTAGGATTACTGGATGCGCTGACTTAGGTGTGTTTCGTATTGTAATCAAGTATTGTATATGCGATTGTCGATATTCTTGTAGGCCGACGAAACAACGACGACTTATAGATTTATTACTATGCTTCTTTATTATCAATCCGTTAGAGATACCTGCTGCGAATTACTCGACCATGATGAACGCCCCCCGTTATAACAGACGCGTCCGCATAACATCTTTACCGATCCTCCCGACGAAATAACGGCAGTGAACGATCAGTAACCACAGATCACACCGTATCTGGCTGTAAACTTCGCTCCCGCATACTCGCCCCCTCCTCCCCTGGCTTTCAGATACGAAATACACGTTTGAACTCGTGAGGCACACATGTGTGTGTCACTAATTCCTATATGTAGGAATAGCTAGCTTATTTTAGCTTAGACAGATTCGCGGCAAGCATCCAAAGTAACAGCCCAAGCCGAGGTTCGGTCACTTTAGCATCCTTGAGATTCTTGCCAAGCGGCGAAGTGCCTTAAGCGCTCGCCTTAATAGTCCGGTGAAGCTGTGAAAGTTTATTTTGCAGGACTACCTTTTGCTCACGGCTTCGCTCGCGTATATTTATATTTGACCTGTCCTTGAAAAAAACACTACAACACTGCGCATGCAAACTTTCATGATGATTGGTTCAATAGTTATCAACATACACGCGTATTTATAATATTAGGATTAAACAATGTTGTAGTATTTCTACCTTATTTAGGAAATGATCTATCGGTAATACAATATCTATGTGTGATACCACGAAATTGGATCCGTGTGCTAGTTTGGCTTCACCTCGCGTCACTAGCCGCTGTCGAACGTGGATTAATTACATACCTAAACCGCTCGTCTGTAAAAAATATATCACATTACTATTGACTGACGTTTGTTCAAAACCAGTTTCTACATTGTATATGAATCTAATTATTATCTTTAGTAAGGCAGCTGCTCGTAAATAATAACTTAATATTTTATAAGTCATCAAGTGGCGTGATACATGGGGACGCATAAAAAGTTCCCAGTATGAATAACAAAAAAATACAATGACTGCTTCAAAATAAATTTATTATCTTTCGACATATTCTACGTTAGCTTTGATGAACTTTTTTATACGAGTAAACCAATTTTTGAAACATTTATGCTATTCCTCTATGGTGATCTCGGAAATAAGTTTTTTAACGGCTAATACTCATTGATCACATAAATAACTCTTAATCTTTGAAAACAGCAAGAAGTAATACGGCGTCATGTAGTAACTATATGCAGGACGACGACGATGATACGTCCAATAATAAACCTTTCAACAATAAAGCTTGTTTTACATGACCCTTGAACTTACAGTAAGGTATATTGGCAACATACGTATTGTAGATTTACAACTATGGACGCAATATTCAACCACATTGAACCTTAATCATATTGTGTCTAAACTTATTTTTTTTTTAGTTTTATTTTTGCCAACCGATCTTCTAAATTATTATTACCATTGTCGAAAAGGTGTTAGCTTTACAAGCTTCTTGTGGTAATATCAATGTTCTAACAAGATGATGGCCCCTTGTTAGAACTTTCCAGGGAGTTTTTGTGATATCTCAGAATTCATAGTCCGTGGTACTATTTCCCAACCACTTCACTTCACTGCACAATAACCATACTATATTACGTAAAACACCACCAATATTACATAGCATAGAGCCAAATAACACAAGATTATGAATAAAATATAAAAGTCACTACATAACTGACTAATTCTGCCAAAAAATCCGTCTAAACTTCTTATAACTATAGGTATTTCTATATCACAATATTTTGCTAAAGATTCTATTGACGCATATTCCAATGGGAAATTATGGCTTGTGTTTCATCAAATATATTACAAATGTATGTTATCAAAGTTGTAATGCGATTATAAGTGTCTTTATGTCTTTTGGAACTGCAGCGGCGTTAGGGGATTTCTTCGGGTATCAAAGTACAACGATGGAAGAAGGTAAACTGTACATCGATGTTTTATTGTTTTCTTGGCGCTAAAATGTTTGTAAATTGATGTCTTTTCAAACCACGATGACTTAGTGGTAGTGTTTTCTTACGCCAGCGTCAATCGAGGTAACTTCGAACACTGCAATAAGCCGTATCTTTCAATGAAGGAAAACTTTGTAGTGAAACCAAAGTTTAACTGTAGAACTTTCTTAAAAATCCTCAACACCTTACGTAATTAATGGACGACCCCTAACGTTACAATCGATTTTTTTAGTGGACGCAAAGAGAGAGGCGTTCCAGACATCACCATCGTTCATATATTCACCCTGTGTGAGCGCCTAAACTTACAATCCGGCAAATTGGTATTAGGATAATGAGGATAATTCGAAATTAAGATTATAGAAATCTTGGCTACCATAGTACAACCAGAAATCTAATTAACATTTTTTTATCCAGTTCTGGTGTAACGCAAGAAGGCAGTATAGGCTTAGGTCCACCGATAAATGGCAGTTTTCCTGAACCACGATATTGTAAGAGCAGTACTCCTCCCTGCCCGGCTTCGAAGTACAGGACTCAGGACGGCAGCTGCAACAACCTGAACAACCCTTACAAGTGGGGCGTGTCCCACACACCTTTCCGTAGAGTATTACCGGCTGATTACGGGGATGGTAAGCTACCACTTTTCTTTGATTCAACTGATATACATTTCTTAACCCCTGAACTGTCCAAAGCCATAGAGGTAGTAGTAGTAATAATATTCGTCCAATAGGGCAAGCGAAGGAATTGATCCACACTGAATTTATGCCTCATAAGGCACAGGTCAACACACTGGTTGGCAGCATAAGCTTGTAAAAAATATCCAATTTATTACAAAACTTTGAAAAATAACAAATCTTTTATTTATCTTTTTTATTATTATTTATATATTCTTTTTTTATACATTTATATTATTATAATTAATCTTAACAAATCAATTTAATTTACTGTTAAATCATATTTTTTATGTAAAATGTATTTATGCATTATTTTTTCGCTTCTACGTTTTTTTTTTACTAAAGCATGAAATTTACGATGTCGTGAAATTAAAGAAATATATATATGATCCGCCATTTTGATATCTGGGTCTTAAAAAATCAGCCGAGGAGTTAATGTAACTAAGACCTACCTGGTCAGTCATAAGACAAATGTGAAATTAAAGAAATATATATATATATATATATATATATGATCCGCCATTTTGATATCTGGGTCTTAAAAAATCAGCCGAGGAGTTAATGTAACTAAGACCGATCTGGTCAGTCATAAGACAAATGTGAAATTAAAGAAATATATATATGATCCGCCATTTTGAAATCTGGGTCTTAAAAAATCAGCCAAGGAGTTAATGTAACTAAGACCTACCTGGTCAGTCATAAGACAAATAATGTCTATCGCGACACCTCGTCGTAAAGAAATATCATTCATCAAAATATCTCTTCATAATTTTTTTTTTGCTTCACGAGCATTTAATTGCTTCTATATCGTTGGTATGTAAATGGTCTTATTCAGGCACGTGCGAATCAAGCCCAATTACGATGCCTACACTCAGAACTGGTATTAGGGAAAAATTTATATGATAGATATATGCATGTTATTTGCGAATATTGTATTCCAAATAGCTAATAATTGGTTACCAGTTACCAAGAATTTACTAACGACATTTGTTACGTGAATGTTCTAAATCATTCTTCCTACAAAAACTAAATTGTTTATTTCTCGCCGTTTGAAGTCGCCAGTACCGTATGGGATTTAGTGGGTTTGGCAGGATGATTGGGCTGCAAAAAGTTCAACCCAACTGTTGGGCATGAACAGTATTATTACAAAAATGAACACGAGTTTTAGTAAACAGTGTGTAAAATTTTAAACCCTACTAAATTTTAAATCTTAAAATAGGAACTGTCAACTTAGGCAACTATTAGACAATGTTTAAACTTAAACAACGTATGTCTCTAAACAAGGGTAAGACACTCGTTTGTGATCAAACTTTAATTGTCTGTGATTATTAATACGAGTGCTCGTCCAGTGGTCAAACCTCGTATAGGGAAAAAAACCTTAAAAATATTTTCATTGTTAACACTAAAGCTCGTCAATAGTTAGTTACTAATAGAAAAATGAAGAAAATTGGATGAGAAATAGAGGAGGTAGATGTTCTTAACTGTTCTCCCACAGCCGATTTATACATAGACTAAAATAGAGTACATAATATGTTTGTAGACAAAATAAGAAATAACTAGATTTGCTTTTTTTTGTCAATTTTTTTTTATAAATGACTAGAAATATCATTATTATTTATTTGTCTATCCAACTTTTTCAACCTTGTTTAAGTTATTTGTTAAATTATTAAGATTTTTTTATTGTTTCGGTAACGGTACTTATTTTATTGATTTAGGATACCCAATTTCCTTTACTTTACTCCTGACAACACGTAAGTAAAATTTCGTGATGATCGGTTGAGTTAAATTATGAAAGCGTGACAAACAAACTAACTTACATTTGCATTTTCAATATTGGTTAGACACAGGATAATATCTTCTAATAATAGCACTGTATAATAATATCTTATTATTACTCAATAAACATGGTCTTAATGTTGAAGTGATGGTGGCTCGCCGATAGCGTGTTCGGAAACCGCGTCGATTGACGTAGGTTCGAATCCTAGCAACTTAGTCGGAGCGCGCGGTGAAGGAACACATTGTGATGAAACCTTAACATGGTGGTAGGGCTTTTTCTAAGTCAGCCACGCTAGCTACCAGCCTCTAGTTAATCATCTGTCGCCAAGAACCTGTTGGCATGTTCCGGCAGCTGCACTGGAGAGCCAGCACCGTCTAGGTTTAGCGTGCTTACCATCTTACTACCATGTCCTCATTAAATATCAGATGAGACTAAAAAAGCAAATCATACCATATGTCAGCTTTAATTAAGCATTTGCTGGGTAATTTCTTAATACTCTAAATAAATAGCCGTGTATGATATTTAAGCTCGAGCATTTCCTCATGAAGAGGCCTTTTTCCACCTCTGGGACATCACAAAAACTGGTATTTCTCTATTTCCAGGCATCAGTTCCCCACGTGCCGGGGTCAATGGGACCATGTTGCCGAGCGCTCGTGACGTCAGTGTCACGGTCCACCGACCTTCCTATGCCCACGACTCCTCATTTACCGTGATGCTGGCAGTGTGGGGACAGTTTGTAGACCACGACATCACTGCAACGGCACTCAGCAAAGGTATAAATAATTCGTCAAGAATGAGTTAACAGCATATCTGGCATCGTCTCATCCAACCATGTTTTACTTCTAGCGGCCTTCCCCGGCCGTGGGCATCTGTCATATCTCCTAAGATATTTATCAAAATGTTTATACTGTAAAGGATAAATTGGATCTGAATTAAATGCCTAATGTAGCCAAAATAAGAATTAAAAATACTTTATTTAGACCCCAAATAAAGCGCTTATGAACGTCAACTTACCACCAGTTAGGAAAACAATCCAGTCATCGAGAAGAACCGGCACGAAACTCGATCGGGTTTATCTTTTTAACATATGTATGTATATATATATATTTAAAATACATTAAGCGTTACAGTCGTATTTAGTTTTATTGAAGTTATACTTCTTTTGGCGCGTTAGGGAAAAATGATGAGAATACATTTTTACGATGCACGCGCACACCGTCACGAAAAACCGACACCCTGAAGTTAGCTATAGTCAACATTTTGTTTCTTTGTATTTGTTGTTTGTATTTCTTTGTCTTAAAACTTTCAATATATTAAATACCTTTTTTCTATTGTCAGTGTCGTTTTTTCTACAAACGTAGAATAAGGCGAAAGATAACAATTTTGAAAAGATTTTTATCTTGTTACGCCAAAAAAGTATAACTTCTAACGCGTGTACATACGTACACACACACTTTTTTACCTAAAACTTTGCCATTTAACTTTGTTCCATACGACTTGCAGTTTTGCCGGAAATCAAGATAAACCGTTTTTTACCCTTAAAAATTCACTCCTTCCACTTCCCGACCTCAGATCGCCCGTAAATTATTTTTCCTATCATTTTTGTTACATTTTCTTTGTTTTCCAATGCGTTTCATTACTATTATTTTTTTTAGTTTTAAAAATTATCAACCCTGGTCTATTAGTCGAAACTGTTAAGTAGTTTAGCAGAACTAAAGGAATACACAGACAGACGCGGACATTTTGTTTTGTACTATTTTTTGGTATTAATTGTCGATAAGCAAACCCGTTCTGTATTAAATGTTATTTGTTTTTTTTGGACATTTTAACATAATGTTTATCGATTGATTAATCTATACAGCGTCAATTTTTTTTTTTAATCAAAGTCAACTTATGAATAGTAATTTGATATTCGAATACTAATTATGCGTATTAAAAATTTGAATATTTTTTTCTTTCATAGTCGGGCATAAAGAGGTTATCAGATTTTTTTAAAGAATTCAATATGACGTAATAATAACAGAATGATTATATAGTTGTTATAAGTCTCTTATTTAATATTCAATACAATATTTTTTTCCGTTGGCCATTATCGATAATTGCCTATTGGTTCTTTGGGAATTAGTACCGTATCTAGCAACTTGGTATTTGTATTTCAATGTACGGAATGCTCTTAGTTTCAATCTATATATATATATAAGAGATTCCCACCTATATATTGTCATCACGATATCTCTGGAACCATAAGGCGTAGCGACTTGAAATATGGTAGGAATATTCCTTTCGCCGAGTAGAGGTCAGCTAAGAACGGATTTTACGAAATTCCACCCACAAGGGGGGTCGCGGGGGGGTAATCATGGCGGGACAACGTCAGCCGGGCCCGCTAGTTCATTATAAACAGTGACAAAATAAAAATTAGTCATAATAATACCAAAACTCTCATTCAAGAAAAAAGTATTATTACTGAAGGATAGATCAAATCTTAACGCGAGCAAAATCTAGTCAATTTCATAAAGTTATTTGGGCGGTTAAATCGTCTTTAATTATTATGTAGTTATTGTAATATTATTTCTATACAAAATAATATTTGTGTCGTTATAGTTCAAAATGAACTAAACCCTATCGTAATCGGCCGTGTAACTTGTTTAATTTTTTGAGATATCCAGTTGTTATACTCTGATAACTAAGTTCATATTTTGCCGTTCATAAGGTTTTTAGATTTCTTTATGATCCTCATATTTTACAAGTACATAATTTGAAGATGTTGAAAAATAACTTAAAATATTAGGAATGGGTAAAATTGGATTTAACTCATTTTGAAAAGTAACGACACATCATTACATAGTATAAAACAAAGTCCCCTATCGCGTCTGTCTGTCTGTCTGTCTGTCTGTTCGCGATAAACTCAAAAAATACTGAACGGATTTTCATGCCGTTTTCACCAGTAAATAAAGTGATTCACGGGGGAGGTTTTAGTATATAATTTGTCAAGGATTTTTTTTATAATCAGGGCGGGACATCGTTGCCGGGCCCGCTAGTTTATCATAAATGAAAATTTACCATTGCTATGTCAGTGTATCTGTCTCGGTTCTTTTAAGTAGAATTACATTAGTGTGAATAGTACCGCCAGTTACATCATATTAATCCCATTCTCACCGATTATTGCATATTTTACATAAAATCCAGTAATACATATTTATACTATGTGTATGATTTCGTAACAACTTCGAATATGTAATAAACTCGAAAGTCAAGATTTGGTATTGATTATATGTATTTAATAAATTAATTAAATCGGCCAAATGATATAGTTACTAAATTGATTGCAGTGTAATATTCAAATTATTTTAAACATTAGGCTGGGAGTTTTTGCTAGGTTTTTTGCTTTCATAGTTTACAATTTTTGTCTTAATTGACCCTATATTGTTCAGTATTAGTAGCATATTGCGCAATACAGCTTGGTTATAGCACACAAGTGAAGTGGAGGGGTATTAATAGCAAGGAACATGAATTGTAAATTATACTTCCGTCCACACTACAATCACATTATTAGTAAAAGTAACCAGATCCTTGGCTTTCTATTTCTTATAACTAAGATATTTATGAGGCCCATGTCTATATTTTATCTGTATAAAACTCTAGTAAGGCCTATACTCGAATACGCCACCGTAGTTTGGTCTCCCTATCACTCAGTTCATATAAAGAATATTGAACGAATTCAAACACGCTGTTTAAAGACATTGTGTCTTAGATATGGGTGCTAAGAAAACCCCCTCGTCATCTTGAACGTGCTCAATTTTTTAAAATGTCATCGTTGTCTAGCAAAAGGAAAGCAAGTGAATTAACTTTCCTATATAAAATAGTTAATTATATTATAGACTATCCACAATTACTATACGTGCTTAATTTTAACACCAACTTTCGCGGTCGTTGCACTAGACTGTTTCATATTCCTTTCTTATAAATAACGATTCCTTTAATAATCCGATTGCTAACATGTGTCGCTCATATAATACTATCACTAACTGTATCTCCTGCTGTGCCGATATCGACATAGACATATTTCATCTTAGTCTGAGTAAATTTCGTCACATAGTCCATAAACACAGGTGTTTTCCTTAATATCATATATTTATGTTAGTATACTCGTATAAGATTGTATCATTATATTTATTAAGCATAGATGTGCATGCATATAATTTTGGATAACATAAAAGTCAAAAAATAAATTATAAATTGTAATTGTAAACATAGTTACTTATTATCTGTGATGTGTGCCTTGCAAATAAATAAATTCCGAGATATTATATTAAAGAGTACCTCAGAACACTCTCCATCACATATACGGTAAAACACACATGTAGGCCCAATGTCTCTGCAAAGTTCTAAAGCCTCTACAGCAGCCACACTCCACCTGCGGCCCGCCGGGTCTTTATAGTCGGCACACCCGATTATACTTTATTTTCAATTATTTTAAATTTCGTGCTCATCAGAATTTGAATTTGAATTTGAATTTGAAATTTGAATTTGAAAAACTTGTTTTATTGGACAACCATTTTTCACTACATTAATACATTACATATGCACTACATTAAACGTTGTTAATTTGAAAGTACATATTTTTAATTTAATACTTAAATATTTTGTATCAAATTAAGAGTTTTAAAAACGGGTAAATTATTTACAGAAACATATTAAGCACTAACAAGGCACCAAATACAAATATGGTCAATTACCTCTGTCGATATTGGAATTTTTATCTATACAAATATTTCAAATAATCGTACACACAATCTTATTATGTAATATTTCATACTGATATATGTTATATGATGATGTTATATGTCATAAATGTGTGAAAACTCAAAACAATTACATAACTGTGTTCTCCTTTGAATTTTCATATTAATTATAGTCTGAATGACAATATTTAAATTTCAAAATTTGTTTATTTAAATTATTAGTGTGGTTTTCATATCTACTGACACTCGGAGCAATAATTGTATACATTTTTGAGCTGCAAAATATCAATATTACATGTACATAGGCCCCTGTACTACGCGTCTCCAGTCTGACACAAAGCGCGCAAGCGCAATACGTCTGGTCATGCTGACGTAGCATGTCATGACGCGAAATTACAGATTTATTCCCTGCCAAAAATACCGCTCCACGCGTCTAAAGAAGGTTTCGATTCAAAAAGTTAGGTACGCTTCAAATACGTAAGCAAGCAAATACCGTAAGCACTAATGGGGGTGTAGCGTTTATAATTTACTTATTTCTGATGACGTGAAGCACACGGGCCTGAAAACCGATTATATCAGCAATATTTAATTTTATGCCTTTTCGTTTTTACTTCAAATCTCGTAAATAGGCTTGCGGGAGATTTTGTAAAAATTATGTCAAGGTTTACATAAGCATTGGAGGGGGGGGGGGGGGGGGTAAGAGTTTTACTCACTATTGCTTGAAAAAAGTATAGAGCAGGATCAAAAATGACTACAATTCTGTTGACGTAGTCTTTAAACGGCGCCTTATAATTAATTACTATAAAATTTACTTTTATGTTATTCATTTAAAATTAATCAAATCAAAATAAACAAGAGCTCCTTTTTTTGCTGTTAGTTAATGTTGAATATTTTAACACTTTACGCGCATATTTTAATCATTTATCAATTAGTTTATATGTCATATCAGTCTTTTTTTAATGTATACCAATCTATTTTTCTAAACTAGTTTTACAAAACTAGCTGTGCCCGCAACTCCGACGGCATAGAACCGAATGTAAGAAAACAGTGACTAATAAAATTATCTCAATGTATTAAGTCCATTTACTTATCTACTTTTCTCTCATACTTAAGTCGCGTCGTCATTAAAATTACAATAACTTTTGACATAATGTTCCGATTTTAATGAATCTAGGATAAATGTTACTCGAGAGTAAGCATTATGGTTTTTTTTTATGAGGTTTTATCGCGAACACGTACTGTGTTTAGCAGTGATGCATGTTCAAACAAATAGACAGACATTTCGGAAAATGATTGAAATGTATTTTATTACTTACTAGCGGGCCCGGCTGACGTTGTCCCGCCCTGATTACCCCCCCCGCAACCCCCCTTGTGGGTGGAATTTCGTAAAATCCGTTCTTAGCTGACCTCTACTCGGCGAAAGGAATATTCCTACCATATTTCAAGTCGCTACGCCTTATGGTTCCAGAGATATCGTGATGAGTCAATATATAGGTGGGAATCTCTTATATATATATAGATAGATTTCAAAACACTTCTATATCTAGTAAGTACAGACACGTTAGATTATATTCATATTATATGTATAGAAGAAGATGAATACCATATTTCTTGACTAATTGATATATGTTTATTTTCAGGGCAAAACAGCAGCTCGTTGTCATGCTGCGACCTCAGTCAACCCCCTCATCCTGAGTGCTTCCCTGTGATGCTCGATAAAGAAGACCCGT
Organism: Antheraea yamamai; assembly: GCA_036509395.1. Lineage (NCBI taxonomy): Eukaryota > Metazoa > Arthropoda > Insecta > Lepidoptera > Saturniidae > Antheraea > Antheraea yamamai. The sequence continues at coordinate 1,539,567 of AP028428.1, forward strand.
TCTACGAAGACTACAATCTAACTTGCATGGAATTCGTACGATCCGCCCCTGCACCAACATGCAATTATGGTAAACTAACCTTTGCTGCCAGCTTAATATAGATTGGACTTATCCTTCGAAATCAGTACATTTTTTCTGTATATAACTCATTCTATGTCCTTGTCTGTAGGTACTCCTTACCATATCTATGCAAAGTTTTATTATAATCGGTTATGTACTTAAGACATATAAGCATAAAAAAAATGAGTGCGTGTAACCGTCACACGCGATTGAAGTAATTTTTTTTTTTATATTTTTGATTTTGTTAATAAATAGCTTGTAAACAAATCAATCACAATTTTTTGAAAAAATAAATTAATAATAAATGTTAAATTGTATAGTAATAATAATCATACAATAGAATTAATTATGTATGATTAAACGGGTGCGCGACCGTGCTGCCATTTGGTTTCAATGTAACTATTATAATTAAATCAAAGCTTCATTATCTGTAGTGCCATCTATCAGCTAATTTGGAAGTTAAATAACACAGGAAATGTTATTAGCTACTCTTTGTTATAAAGTAAATAAAATATAGAAAAGTACGAACAGATTACTATGATAAGTAACGAATTAAATAATTTCGATCTAATAGAAGTTTTGGATATGTTTAATTATTATCTAACCGGATGGTACAGAAACATGACGCCATATTGCCGTAACGCACTTCCGTTGCATTGTCGTCCAGTTACCTCCTAGTCGCGCGTAAAGAAATCTTACTTCAAAAGCACAAAAATTCACTTTCGTATTTGTAATATTAGTTAGGACTAGCTGTATCCGCGACTTCGCCCGCGTGGAACTTAATTCAAAAACAGTCTTTCGTTTACTGTGTCTTAGATACTATTTATACATTAACATGCCTTATCTTGTTTTTGTAAGAAATTGAATAGCATTTACTTGCTTACTCTTTTCTCGTACTTAACTCGAGCCGTCATTCAAATGACAATCAATTTTGATAGAGTAGACCGATTTTAATGAAATAAGACTAAATGTTACTCGAGGATATGCTCTATGATTTTTTTGTTTTCTCTTGGTTCTTGTTTAAACGTAGTACTTTAGCAGTGATCGGTGTCCAAACAAACAGACGGACAGATAGACAGACAGACATTTTTAAAAAATATTGGAATATATCTTATCGTTTATTCCTAGACACCTACAATAATTTGTTCCACAAAAATCTAAAAATTACAGACACGTTAGATTTACATTCTTATTATATGTATAGAAGATATAGTTACTGGAACCGCTTAACCCGTTATAATATTTATTTACATAATAAAGTTGTCAATAACATTAAGGAATTCCTTCTAAATTTAGATATTACATACTTTTAAGAACCGCTGAAGTGTCAAAAATCTTAAAGTCGCAGATAATGTACTAATATATTTGGGAAATAAAATATTTTAATTTATTGGATCCATATAAGCTAAATTATTTTAAAGTTACATTCGAAATATATTAAACTTATTTTAATGATTTGCTCTATTCAACGATTCCGGTTTTAAAATTTAATTTCAAACAACATTTAGCCGCTAATTCTCAATATATTTCTTATCAGATCACATAATATTAATACAACGGCGGGTAATCAAATGTCATCTTGAGTCAAGAAAGATTTATTGAAGTGGAAACTTCTTTAGGCACGTTGAGCGGTAATTTTTTGACAGGAGATAAAATTATAATTTATAATAATTTCTCGTGACATGCTAGTGAGCGAGATACACGTATTGCGCTTGCTCGGCTTGCGTCAGACAGACGCGTAGTATACGAGCCTGTGTACATTTAATATTGATGTTTTGTATTGAAATTGTGCATCCCATCATATGTTCGATGAGTTAATAGGCTGTATAAAATGTATATAATTATTATTCGGAGTGCCAATACATGTGAACGAGAGACTAATGATAATAATTTCAATTTACAAATTATGAAACATAAACAAGTCACGCTATAATTCATTTAAAAATTGAAAAGAGAACACAGTTTAAATTACATTGTTTTGAGTTTTCACTTCTCCTTATGACTGCCTCAACTTTTTTATATATTAGCTTTTGCTCGTGGTTTCGCTCGCATTAATACAGATTTAACCTATTCTTCGGGAATAGTAGTTTTTGTCATGACAACGTCTTATAAATCGATGTACGCCGGTTGCACGTATGAAAAGGCATGACTCATTGTCACGTTCCGCCTGAGCGCTCGGAACAAGCGATAATGAAGCGCGATCGGTTTTTTTTTTTTTCTTTTTCTCGAACTGACTACGCTATTGGCCTTCTTGGGGCCTCTACAGCTTCACCGGACTACTAAGGCGAGCGCTTAAGGCACTCAGCTGATTTTGTTTGGGCAACTAGCTCAAGGGTGCACGGCACACCTCGGCTTGGCTGTTGCCTGTATCATGCAATTCGCGATCTATCTTTAGCTAACCTAAGTTAAGCTAAACTATTCATACAGATACGAGTTATCGAAACATTCATGTGTACCAGGCATGCGTGTCTCGATAACTCTTATGTGTATTTTGTGTCGGAAAATTAGCGCGATCGGCCTAAGCGTTCGGCTTTTATAGCATCTATCTCTCTTCGATTCCGATGCGTCCGAGTAAAAGAGAGACAGCTGCAGCACACAACCTACACGTGAACTGTTTTGTAAATTTTGGATCAATTTTATGACAATAAATCAATTCATAAAAGTAAGCAATTTTTCATCAATGTTATCTTATGCCGCTATCACGTGAAATTATCGTCCGTAAACCGACTTTATAGACAAATCATTTTTTTTTTAACCTAACACTTTTTCTAAGTTCCAAAAAACATGTAGGGACCATTTTATCGGTTAATTAGTTTAGGCCTGAAAGGGTATTAAACAAACAATATTACACTATTGCAACATGTCAAAACGGCCATCACAGTGTGCCACTATCACATATTTCTACAGTACATATAGTTAATATTTACAAAGAAAACTATTACCCTCGATTTTAGGTCCAAGGGAACAGCTGAACCAAGCTACGGCATTTATTGATGCCTCCGCCGTGTACGGGTACGCGGAGACTCGAGTGTCCAAACTAAGGCTCGGGACCGGAGGCCAACTCAGAATGCTTAAAGTAGGCAGCAGAGAGTTGCTTCCACCATCAACTGACCCGAACGACGGCTGCAACACCGTCGAAATGAATTCGAAAGGCCGGTATTGTTTTGAAACAGGTACGTAACCATTATAATTTTATTGGTAGGACACGATAATCATATGGAAATATGAATAATTGCAAATGGGCCGGAGTTTTCGTTGAAGGAAAACATCGAGGTGAAGTCATAACGTGATTGTAGGTCTTTGGTAGAGTGTATGTTGAAAAAATGTCACCAAGCACCTGTTGATGTGTTCCTGTAGCTGCATTGGAGAGATGCAGAGAGATGGAGAGATGCCCTCTAAATTTAACATGTTTATCATCTTAGATACTCACGATAGTGTCAAGATATCGTGATAATTTTTCTTTTAGGTAAAGACCACATGTCCTTATCTAAAACCCTCCTCTTGTAATAAATAAGGTTATAAGAGAAATCAAAATTTAGTCAGTAGATATTGAGTAATGCGTGCAATTCAAGTATGTTGGCAGGATATCACTGCCCGAATGCTCAGCTACCAAAATGTTTCAAAACCCACCACAGTTACTTTCTTTTGGGATTTTCCGTTTTGGAAACAACCGGTATATACAGCATGACTGGTTAAATAGTTGTAATACTCTCACAGATTACTCATTACTTGCTTCTCGTTCTAAATGAATTTAAAAAATAGGTGCTTAATATTTTACCTAATTATCTCGAGAAAGGCAAAACTGATATGTTGAGTACATAAGGTGATTTACGCAAAGCGAACTGGTGTAATAAATGAATCACACCCTGTCGCATTCCGGGCCGCCTCCCGCACCTCGACCCTCACCCCGTTTCCCTTTTTTCGACCGTGCGACGTTCCCATGATAAGCAGTTACGTAATGATTAACCTTGAAAAGCGTCCCTTCAATGTTATTCATTGAACCTAGATGTATTTTTTTACGTCTAAAAGTATCGTTCCCATACTTTTAAAAGTTTTAGAACAAACGTTAACTAAGTTTCTGTTTGTTGTTTATTAGTATTTGTTTTGATATTATTATTTTATATGGTAAATATAACCATGAACTACCCTACGATTTAAGGGTGTTAACCTTTAAACAGTCGCCTGGTACATATCCGTTTAATTGTTAAAAAGCTTGCAGGTCGGCATGACAGGGATGATTGCCAAGGGAAATTAAATCTCTTGGTCTTCGCTGTTATTTTTTAACTACACTTGTCAGCAAGTATAGTGTAGTCAATATGTTGTGCTCGGCTTAAAAAGACTTCTATAGGAATTGTTATTATTTGACATACAAATTTGCTAATGGTGATTCAGTGAAAAAGAAAAACTTAGAATATATAGAATACTAGCGGGCTCGGCGGACGTTATCCCGCTCTGACAATAAAACCAACCTTGACAAATTATGTGACTAAACCCTCCTCATGAATCTCTTTATCTACTGGTGTAAACCGCATGACAATCCGTTCAGTAGTTTTTTAAGTATATCGCGAAGAGACAGACGTGGCATAGGACTTTATTTTATAATGTGTAGTGAAATAGTATTTCTTATTCTTATTACTATCCAATATTTTAACGAAGACAATAGATTTGAAAATCAGAATTGTGGGCCTAACTTAATAAAATATAAAATTCTAGGTGATGATCGTGCCAACGAGAATCTCCACCTAACGACAATGCACCTGATCCTAGCTCGGCAGCACAATCGAATAGCTACTATGTTAAAATCAACTAACCCAACATGGGACGATGAGACGGTGTTCCAGGAGACCAGGAGAATTATCGGTGCCCAGATGCAGCACATTACTTATTCAGAATTCCTACCTGCTATTCTAGGTGAGATTTAAAGCTATATTATATTAAGTTAGGATTTCCAACGATTCAAAGTTAAATAGAATTCAATCATTATCTGGTTGAGGAAAGTAAATTTAGAAATACCACTGGATCTTAAGTACATCTGGCAGAATATACAGGAGTAAGTGCTTTTTTGATCGAAGCTCCCTGAAATGACTTCATTTTACTTGTTGATAAAGTTGATCAAATGGATGATAATGTAAAAGGATAGCAAAGTACAGTGGATTGGACGACAAATGAGGTCTTTTCGACAAGCATTGTCGCAAGGTTTCAAGTTAGTCAGACATTATATTCCAATAGTAGAAATTGTCGTAACACCATTTTTAGATGCAGCAAAATCTTTAAACAAAGCTCAAACTCTTTGTAGAACTCCGAGACAAATCCATCTGTTAGATTTTCTTTAACACGTTGTTAAATTCTTCTTTGTACTATTAGTTATTTAGTATTAGCTAGATTAAGTCAAGGTTTTGACTACTAAATGAATTGAATACTAAATGCTACTCTGATAATGAATCAGAATTTCATACTTAATTCCATAATGCATTAGAAAATAACCAAGTCACAGGATTTCTTGTCAAGCAATAGCAAGTATATTTTTAGAACTACAACGTCGTTACGCATGACCACAATAAAATGCCACTTGATTTTTTTGTAATATTACAATTACAGGTAGAGATGTAATGTGGGCTCTTAATCTGACGCTTAGAGATGACGGATTCTCGGATGTGTACGATCCTACCGTGGAACCGACTGTTGCGAATCATTTCGCCGCAGCAGTATTCAGATTTGCTCACACATTATTGCCGGTAAATTTTGTATCTACTTAACCGTAGCTTTAAAATTTATGAATACCTAAAATTATATCTACGATCAATGAGGCTGATATCTCTTTTAATACACTTGTAATGAAATTTCATCGAGATAAATTACTTCGGCACGTTATCTTTTAAATCAACCAATATATATTGTGTGTCCGTTGTTTACCAAGTTGGCCTTTCTGACTTGGGTATCGTACAAATCGTTAGTTTATAACCTAAAAACATTTAAGAAAAAAAAAAGATAAGTATCTTCATTTAGGCACGATTAAACGGCATCGGAACACTTAAATATTTTAGGCTAACGATTTGAACGATACCCAAGCCAAAAAAATCAACTTGGTAATTAACGTACACTCTACAGACCACAATGCAATCAGCAATGCCTCACTAGTTTAGAAACCCGCTGAGGAAAGCTAACAAGTATTTAGATGATATAGAATATTGAATTTTAGAGTGACTTCTCATTGTAAATAGTTTTTTAAATATATATATTGTTGGAAATAAATGAAAATATCGGGTAGTTATATAGCAACGTCCTACAGGAGCGGGGCACGCCGGGTTCACTCACTATTTAGGCGGTCGTCGTACCGTGCAGTGGCTTTGTCCTAACTCATGTCGGTTATTTGAAAAGTGATTCATTGTTAGAATTTATTCTTAACAGTTTATATCTAAATTGGCCAGTTATCTTTTTCAATAATCAATAATCGTTTATATTTCTAACAGTATAATAATCATTAGAATTCCATTGTTATCGAAGACACAAATCGGCATCGAAAAATTTCATCTTAAACATTACAATTAGTGTAATTCAACATGACACTAGAACTAAATGAACGGATTACAAACCTTTATTCCTATCAAGAATTGGAATGAAACTTGGCATCACTTTACCACTATTATTTCACAGGGTTTAATCCATAAAGTGGACTCCAGTAACGGCACTATCAATTACGTCCAACTGCACCAGATGCTGTTCAATCCGTACGCTTTGTACACGGACAAAGGTAGGAAAGAGGCGGTCCGTTCGGCAATGGACACACTTGTCCACACTGTCGACCCTCACGTCACCACCGAGGTACTTTTATTTTTTAATTTTATCTTTTGGCAACCAATTGTCTAGATTATTATTGTCATTGTCCAGTAGGCAAAAATAATGCAAGCGTCCTGAGGTTAATTCAATGTTCTAACAAGAGGGTGACCCTTCTGCTAGAAATTCTCTGGGAATCATTGTGGCATCTTAGAATTCACGCTCCGTGCTATTATTTCCCATCCACTTCACATATGTACAATAACAGGACTATATTACGTAAAATACTACCAACATCACAAAATATAGAACCAAATACACAAGATTATGAATAAAATATAAAATCCACTACACGATAGACTAAGATCCCACCAAAAACTCCGAATTACTTAAAGGTGTATTTTCTATAGATTTCTAACCAGTAATGTAGCAAGTTTTAAAGGGGTTTTGTATCAAAAGGTCTGAGGAAAGTCTTTTTACTGCTGAATTATATCGTACTATTTGTGATTTTGGCCTCACTATCATCTATGGAGAATTTGAGGTTTCGAATATTTGGTGTCACAAGTTGAGTCCGTTGTTGCTGGAGGACCCCTCATCATTGATACGGCTTATACTCGGAATATAATACATACGCCCAATATTTGAAGGCACATGTTGAGTCCCTTGTAACTCGGGAGTCCCGTATCATTGATAATGCTAATATTACGATAACTATGCCCTTGTTTCTAACAACAGTACTAAGAAATTGGGATAGTAGTTTATAGATTTACTAGAAAAAGTTTTGACTTGCTGTCAAACATCACTTAGAAGAACCCAAAATATTGTCAACAGCTCAGCAACCATTTGTTCGAGAACCCAACAGTTGCCAACGTAACTATCCCGGATAAATCCATACACCCCTGTGGTCTCGACCTGGTCTCTCTGAACATCCAGCGCGGTCGCGACCACGGGATCCCCCCCTACCCGCAGTGGAGGGAGCACTGTGGACTCTCCAGGCCAAGGAACTTCACTGACCTTAACGCTATCTTCGACGCCTCGTCACTGAGCAGGATCTGCAAGATTTACAAGTAAAAACATCTATTTACTTATTATAGCGTCTATCTGATTTGAATGAACAGCACTACATTTTATACGATTTTTGATTTGATTAATAGAATAAACGAAAAAATAAAATAAAAATAAATACAAGCAGTTTTGGAATATGAGTGTGACTTTGTGGATTATTAAAAAACAAGGTCTCAGCAATACAGTATATTAACTCTGCCTTCTCAATACATCGCTTCTCGGCCTTTTGGCTAAGAAGGATGTTACCCTCCGCTAGGGGGGCAGTTGCCTTCTCAATACGTCTTTGATAATTTAATATATGTTCGCTAAATCTTAGTTAAGCCAAATATTGAAAAAACCGTTGTAATTTTTATATTAGAAATAAGTACAAATTAATCATTCCGTATTTTATGGTCAGTAGAACTCCTGGTCGTGCTGATTCCTGCCAAGCGAAATTAATAACTGTGCATTCAATTTTCACTTAACTTTATATGCGTGTAATATTGAACACAAATTACAATTTTTTTTAAGGTATTTTTTTTAGTCGTATGACAGTACATATAGACATATCGTAAGTAGAGAAATGCTAGTTTAAAATGACTTAAAACTTTTTCTTCGTTAATGTGTCGTTCATTTTTTTATGTGTACGTATTCCCGCGCATCGGTATGCCACAACGCTAGTTTATCTGATACGACTTTGTTATGGATAGTGAGTTCAAGCACCATATCAAGTTGGTTTTAATGTCTAGAGACTATCATAGGGCAGATTAATATATGGACGACGGTGACGTCTGGAAAGTCTGGACGTCTGGTCGAGTTTCTTGCCGGTTCTTCTCGATGAGCAGATCGTTTGTCCGAACCACTGGTAGCTTTGACGTTCATAAGCGCCTTCTCAGGGTCTAAATTGAATAAAGTATTATTGATTATGATTCACGTTATTTGTGTAGATTCCAGATTGTCGTACTTATTTTTTCAATGTTCAGAAACCGTATGACGTTTGTACAGGTTATTATTTTAACTGTTTCCAATATACATTAATAGAAGACGGATATTTTTTCTAATTCTAGTAACGTGAACGATATAGACCTGTATACTGGAGCTCTAGCAGAAGACCCCAAGGGTCGTCTCCTCGGGCCAACGCTTAGCTGCCTCATCGCGGATCAGTTCCTCAGAATCAAGATCGGGGATAGGTTTTGGTATGAAACATCTGACGAAACCATAGGGTTTACTGTAGGTGAGTTAATACGTTTAGTTTCACAGAGTTACATTGCAAAACTGTTGCTAATATCACAAGATAATAATCAAAAACACAAGTTTACGAACTAGAATAAAAAATCCGGCAAAAAGTTAAATCGATTTAACATACTCCATATAGTTTGTAAGGAACATCTTTTTAACGAAAGAGGAATGTCCATCCTAGATGTTAATAATCAATGGTTTAATAAACTTAATAGTTACAAAAATCAAGGGATATAAGAAAATCCAAATTTTTGGGTAATTTCAAACAGGCTGTAATTTGGCTGCAAACAGACGCACAATAAAAAAAAGTATTTAATTGACAATGGCATATAGTGAGAAACTTTAATTTCAGAGCAACTGACAGAAATACGAAAGACCACGCTGGCCGGAGTGGTCTGCGCCAACGAGGTTCTACTGGAGCAAGCGCAGCCGAGGGTGATGGAGGCGGTCAGCGCCACCAACCCTCTCGTGGACTGTATGGAGCTCCCACAACCGAGCTTCAAGCCCTGGTACAACTTGGACGGGTCCGAACCGAACACTGACGACAGAATAGATTCAATACAAAGCAAAGATCGCGAAAGAGGTAACCGGAGTGCTCCCAAGAGAAATAAACCGAAAGATTGAATTTTTATTTACGGCTAGACTGGCATACACCCCTTATTGATTGGTTACCCTGATCACATATTGACCTTTTTCCCTCTATAAGTCTAATGACTTTTTTATATAGAAAAGTCATCTAAGTTATTGCGACTATACAAACAGGGAAAATACACTTTCTACCACAGCAGTAAACTAGGGATGACGATTTTTAGAAAAGAACAATTTTTGAATAGATCCGAATCGTGGGCTGCGATATCAATTCATGGAAAAATCGAAGTCGACAGAAGCGATTATCTAAAACTCGATCTAAAAATTTTCTTTTTTGGTGAGTTTTTGTAGATGTTTTTTTTTTAAATTATTAAATGTTTTTATTTTTATCCACATAATAAATCATGATTTTATAGTGTCACAGATTGATTCGATGTTTAATATCGATTGGAATAATCGATTTTTCTATGTCTGAAAATCGATTAGCCGATTAATCGATCTTAGATCGACATCCCTACAGTGAAGTACCAGAGTCACATTTAATTTTTTTTTATTACATTGTGCAAGCTATTTGTCACTCTAAAATGTAACCTTTAATCTTAGACTTTAGTTTTATTAATTTATTTAATAGTATTATAGTCTATATTGAAATATTTTGTGGTACGTAAACAAAACTAGCGATAACTATCTGGCTCCATCTATCGCATGACAAAACGACGTGTGTTCAAAAGTGATGGCAGAAGATACTGTATTTATACGTCGCATGGTTTTGTTCCGATTTACTGTTATAATAATTTATACTTACATGTTACTAGCCTTTGTCTGCTAATTCGTTCTCATTTTCTGTAAAATAAAAGATTCCCGTGCCATTATAAAGTTCTCGCAGTCCAATTAGCACAACAGGAACACTCATACAGAATAAACAATTCCTGTTTTATATACATACTACATTCATTCACATATTTACACTGTCAACTGTACCACTTATTTGTGTGATTTACAACCGCTTGTGTCGATTGACAATTACCATCAACTATATAATATTTACAAATGAATGATATTGCATTGAACATAAATGTTGAGATGCCAACAATCGTCAACAATATTCCCTCAATCGTTATCAATTGCTTAATTTCTATAACACTCACAGACAAATTAAATAATATGTTAACATCGAATATAACGTTATAATGTACGCCTAAAATTTATAAATAGCAACGCAATTTACAAAACACTGCTTGTATAATTTTGGTAGGCGTCTTCATAAATTCACGTATTTTAATCATTTAATGAGTTTTGTTTTTATTCTACTGCAAGCGAATGTTGATACTCAGTTGGTTTATACTTTAAAAGCCTGATTTTTTAGTTAAAGGGATTTCTTTTTGCATTTAAAGTATTACAATTAATTATATTATTCACTTGTTTTGCCTTCTATATTCTATAATCTTCACTATTGCAATACTCGATTCAAGCTGTTAACGGTGGCCCTGAATGTGTCATAGAGTACAGCAGCTTTAATAATAAAACCAATACAAGCTATTCCGTGTTGAATTCGTTCTATATTAATCAGGTATAAATTAAGATTCGTAATAATTATTAATAATTTATAAGTCTTATATTACAATTATTAAATTTTAATTGTTATATTAACCTACTATTTGATAAGATCAGAGAGTTCACGTATTAGAGACAGTTAGCATAGAGTATAAATGTTTTACATAGAATAAGAGAATGAAAGTTAAATTATACTTCTTTTATTGTCCTGTGGTAAATTATAAGAAACTAGCGGGCCCGGCAGACGTTGTCCCGCCCTGATTATAATAAAGTCCTGGACAAATTATATACCAAAACGTTCCTCGTGAATCACTTTATCCACTGGTGAAAACCGCATAAAGATCCGTTCAGTAGTTTTTGAGTTTATCGCGAACAGACAGACAGACAGACGCGGTAGGTGACTTTGTTTTATACTATGTAATGAAATAGAATAAATTCTATGGATGTTTCTATTAAAAAACTTATAACATTATTGTTTTATTTGTTTGAATGCAAACATTAGTCAGATTGAAAAAATATTTTTGCATTTGATATCCCATTATTATTTCGCATTTTGATACTCTGTATTAAGTTTTTTTCTACAGTGGAAATGATATTTAGTAGCAATTTAAATAGGTATAAGTAAGTTATCGTTGTATTTCGATTGTGCCGTATTTAACGATTAAATATTTCACATTATATCGTTGTATTGTGTGTTAATTACAGGAATAAATAAGATGTTTATCAACATACCGTTTATTTATTAATCAATTGTTTTACCGTCATTTGTTATTGTTTGTATTACGTAAGCAGAATTTTCGTCATTCTTGACCTGCCTCTCCTTAAAACTAAAGCCTTGTAAAGGGAATCAATGCTCTTACCGCAATTACCTTATCAGAAGTGTCTTATGGTAGCGATTCGGTGTGGCAATTAATATAAAATCGGACAAAATTATCGTTTCAACCACTCATAAACTTAGTTTTTTCCTATTGGTGTGCAAAACCGTTACAAGCTTGTGTATCTAATGTATATGTCAACTATATGACAAATCGAATTAATAAACTATAGGAATGATACAGAATAAACTGTAAACACGGCCACTTAATTCGATTATATCATTATTCCTTCATGAAATGATATTTTAGTAGGTGTGTCCAGATACCGCGTCCTTCACGTAAATTCAAATTCTACAATGAAATTTTAATGAAGGTAGATATCATGATGAACCCATCTACACGTATATAAGAATGTAAATTTAACGTGTTTGTACTTTTTAGATGTTTATGAGAAAAATTGTTGCAGGTGTCTTAGAATAAATAATAAAATGTATTTTAATTATTTTTAGAAATGTTTGTCTGTCTATCTGTATGCATGTCTGTCTCTTTGTTTGGACACGAATCATTCCTAAAGTACTGTGTGTTGGTGAGGTTTTATCGTGAACGCAGTGCTTAACTTGTGATGCGTGTTCAAACAAGCAGACAGACAGACATTTCTAGATATGATTGAAATATATTTTATTACTAATTCCTAGACACCAGCAACAATTTTTTCACATATATCTAAAAAGTACAGACATGTTATATTTACGTTCTTATTATATGTATAGATGTCTAAACAATTTCGGTAAGTTTAAAAACAAAACATCATACTCGAATGAAACTCTGAAAAAACAATGTAGGAACAACAGCCATATGTTTATCCGGGTTACCACGGCCCACCGGTTTTAGAATAAAAGATGTTTGTAACTACGTGGAACAGGAGTAAAGACACCGACTGTATTTGATATGAGTCAGCCATTAGCATTGTTATATGGACAGCCGTAGGAGGCCGGCGACCTTGCCGACTCCACTAACTTCTCAAGCCCATTTATATCGTAACTACAGTTCGTGAATTCGAGTAATTTATACGTTAACAGGTGTTAGTGACGGCTGTATGTAAGGATACGTGACAAAATTGGAAAATATCACGGAGTTTTATTTAGAGGGTTAAATCATATTTTCTATACATATAACAAGAATGTAAATCTAACGTGTCTGTACTTTTTAGATGTTTGTGAAAAAAAATGTTATAGGTGTCTAGGAATAAGTTACAAAATACATTTCAATCATTTTTAGAAATATCTGTCTGTCTGTCTGTTTGTTTGAACACGCATCACCGCTAAAGTACTGCGTTCATGATAAAATCTCTCCAAGAAAAGCATAAAGCATATGCTCGAGTAACATTTAGTCTTGGTTTTATTAAAATCGGTGTACTGTATTAAAAGTTATTGTAATTTGAATAGCGACGCGACTTAAGTACGAGAGAAAAATAGATAAGTCCATTGACTTAATATATTAGTCACCGATAGTAGTTATACTAATACTTCATTATTTCAGCTAAGAGTGCTGATAGTGACTTTATTAAAACAAATGGAATAATTGATAGTTCATCATAATTATCATAACCATTCTATAACAAAAAATGAAACTGTCTAAAGAGTTCTTAACAACTGCAAATTTATGTTCGTTAGGTCGACCCAAGGTTATGTGATGTCAGGACTTATTAGCAAATCCTGTCTCAATGGTAAGGACCTTGACAACGCCTTTGTGTCTTCACACTATGTAGAAATGAACCGACCGCTTACAACAAAGGGGAATACAATAACCCGCATAAAGAGATATATAAAATAAATACCTATAACTTTACAACCTGCTATTCATATGAACTCCGCGGAGCTTTTGCACCCGATGCTAAGACGAGGGGTTCAATTGCATTCAACACAGAAATCAATATATAACGAATAATAGTACAGCGTAACTCGTCAAAATAAATGTTTGTAAATTCATACTAATATTAAAAAGTTTGTGAGTTTGGACATTCGGGGTAATCTCCGGTATTACTGATCCGCTTTAGGAAATTCTTTCACTATCACTAAGGTATACTTTCTCTGAGTCCTATTAAAATACTTTTTATTTTAGTAGACCTATGTTTTCAACAGTTAATCACAATAAATGTCATTGAAGGCGTCAACAATTCTATAATATGGCGTGCGCTGCCTGAACGGTTTAAAATAATGAATAAAATCTATTGCAATCTGGTTTTAGGTTTTTCTAAGATTTTTACCGTTAGGAAATACAATTGGAACCGGTAATAGGCGATTTGAAGCAGACGCAGTTACGCAGGTCAGCTGCTGATAAGAACAAATGTCAACCAAATGTTAGTCGAACTTTCGCACCGTCAGTTCCGTGCCATCGCAAAATATATTTGCTTTGTGTATATATTCTCATAAAAGAATTATTTATATCATTCGTTTTGTATCGCGAAACAGGTTTTTATTATTTATTTTTTACTTATAAGATTTTCTGGTTTGACGCTTGACAGCAGAGCTTGAGAGCAGAGAAAATAAAACAATAGACTGAAATAAGTGTTGTACATTTTATAACTGAATCATCATCTCTTACCCTTATCCCATCTATGTAGGATCGACACAACGTGTTTTCCTTTTCCATTCTCGGCTATCAGATGTCATCTCAGTATTCACACCTTTTATACACATATCACTTTTCACACAATCCATCCATACATTTTTCGGTCTTCCTCTACTCTTATATCCATCGACCATCATACTCAAAGCTTTTCTAGTTACATGGTCTTCATGTCTCCTCATGACATGCCTATACCATGCTAATCTATTACTCCTCAACTTCTCTGTCACTGGTGTTATTTTCAAGCTTCCTCTGATATATTCATTCCTAATCTTATCCATTCTGGTCACACCACACATCCACCTTAACATTCGCATCTCTGCCACATGTAGTTTTCTCTCATCCGTTTCTTTCATCGCTCAGCACTCAGATGCGTACAACATGACTGGTCTTATAATAGTTTTATACACCTTCCCCTTGAGTTTCAAGGGCATTCGTGGGTCACAAGCTGCACCAGACACCTTTCGCCATTTCATCCACCCTGCATTTATCCTATTTCTCACGTCCTTGTCTGTGCAACCGTCGTTTTGAATCAGAGAACCGAGATACCGGAAATTAGAGCAGGTTGGTAAGGATATACCATTTAAGGCTATAGGAGAACAAAAAAGGATTGTGTGGTTTTATGAAACCACGGTAAAAGTGAAACTTTTTTTCACACTATAGACATTTAACTAATAATAGTCTATACACTACACGGTCAGCTGCTGCGAACTATAGGCGCCGCCATATTGGCCCTGGCTGTTCTGACGAGCGCCTTTCACTTTATCCCTACTCCGCGGTCAACCATCACGCGACATGCAACACACAGACGAAAAAGTTTGAGACGATGTAATAAAAGTTTCACTTTAAAAACTAGACAGACCACCGAAGTCGCAAAACAATTGTTCACCTTTTTGTTTTTT